>JAODPA010067112.1:0-10685 GCA_025585075.1 Nepenthes mirabilis
TTCTACTTCAACTCTACCATCATCCTCATTGTTGTCTTTGGCTTCTAATAAACTCTACACCCACCTTTTTCGCATTTGACTTCAAATTGTTTCATAATTTTTATCACATTCAACTTCGTAATCTTAATTATAGTCATGCTCAAATCCTACTTTTAATTCGTATTTGACTTCAAATTGTTTCATAATTTTTATCACATTTAACTTCGTAATCTTAATTATAGTCATACTCAAATCCTACTTTTAATTCATTATTGCCGATACCATCATCACCAATTTCGTTTTTGCAATAGTATTAGTTAAAATTTATTACCCTTTCGTCTTTATAAGGACCAGTGTCTTCATTTTTATAATCTTAAAATAGTTTTCTCTTGAGATCTTAATTTTCATAATCGTCCTACTTATCGAAGGGGTTGTCGTTTCTATAGTCATACTGCTCATCAAATGGATATCTTAAGTTGTACCACTCATAAAATTGGCAGCTAAATTCATATTGCTCATCAAATGAGGGGATGAAGAGAGATTACGGTTTAAGGTAATAGTAAATAAAAAAATAAATCTTAGAATGATTATTCTTAAATAATTAAAAATAAAAAACGAGTGTACTATTTTTTTTTTTATTCCTTGTTTATTGTATTATTAAAGTAACCAAACACTGAAAATAAATTAAAAGCCACATTTCAATTCTATCCTCATAGTTCTGGGAGCCACATGCAGTGAATCAATCAAAATCTCAAGACGACACACACATCTATCCCTTAAACTTGAAGAAAGAAATTTCTCAGCAAGATGTGAAATCAGATAGAGGAAGCAGGAGGCTGTCTTTGTCCAATTCCACTAAAAGAGCCACCAAAAACTACACCGCAAGGAGGGAAATCGTAATCATGCCTTTAAAAGCTTAATACTAAGAGCTCCAATGCCTCAGCTCACCCATGAGGCTGCTTTCTGCAGCTTTCATTTCTATCTTTGGTCTGATAAAATGGCCACAAATACAACATAGCCTGTTAAATCACAGTACTCCCTTGGTGCTTTTTATGGTTAACTGTCACTGAGAGAGTGGTTGCTATGATTGAGTTGAAGACCCAAAACTTCTGCCATTGAAATGGAAAGAGCTCCTTACAAAAACCAGAGGATTGTCACTCACTTCCTCCACCATATTTCAAACAAACAGGCAGATGGATTCGCATGGTTTAACTGTCGCCTTAGTCCTGCTCCACCTATCTTCATTGTTCAGCCACCCCGTAGCAAAGCACAGTGATCCGGCAATGCACCACCATTACCGCCATCACCACAGCCACCAATCTTCAGCTTCAAATCCCAGACTCCGCCAAGCTTACCACGCCCTTCAAGCTTGGAAGCTCGTAATCTACTCTGACCCTAACAACTTCACCACCAACTGGGTTGGATCCTCTGTTTGCTCTTACACTGGTGTGTTCTGTGCACCATCGCTCGATGACCAGAAAACCAAAGTCGTGGCCGGCATTGACCTTAATCATGCTGATATAGCCGGTTTCCTACCTGCTGAAATCGGCCTCTTGTCTGACCTCGCGCTTCTTCACCTCAATAGCAACCGCTTCTGTGGAATCCTCCCCACAGCCATGGCCAACCTAACCCTTCTGTCCGAACTCGATCTCAGCAACAACAGATTTGTAGGGCCTTTCCCCTTGGTTGTCCTCTCCCTCCCCTCGCTAAGGTACCTCGATCTTCGTTACAACGAATTTGAAGGGTCATTGCCTTCCAAGCTCTTCAACAGAAGTCTTGACGCAATTTTCGTGAACAACAACCGGCTGAATAACGTGATCCCCAGCAATATAGGAACGGTCTCTGCCTCTGTGGTGGTGTTTGCTAACAACAACTTTGGGGGGTGCCTGCCACCGACGATTGCTAAATTTGCAAACTCTTTAGAGGAGCTTTTGCTGATCAACACTAACATTTCTGGTTGTTTGCCTCCGGAGATTGGCTCTCTATATAAGCTTAGAGTGCTCGATGTGAGTGTCAACAAACTGGTGGGGCCTCTGCCTTACAGCATCGCAGGATTAGATCACTTGGAGCAGCTAAATTTGGCTCATAATATGATGAGTGGAGATGTGCTGGCGGGTATTTGTATGCTGCCTAATTTGGCAAATTTTACCTTCTCTTATAACTATTTCTGTGAGGAGGAAGGAATCTGCAGTAATCTGACATCACGGGGTGTCGTGTTTGATGATCGGCGGAATTGCCTACCAGAAAAACCACTTCAAAGGAGTAAGAAAGAATGTGATTCTGTGCTAGAGCATCCTGTGGACTGCTTGAAGTACCAATGTGGTGGCGGCAGCCATGGTGGTGGTGGTGGTGCTGGCGCTGCAACACCTGTGCATTGAGCATTTCCAGCATCACTATCTCACAGATCAATCCCCACCTGTATAATGTTTCTAGATCAGGTGTGAATTAGAACAACAAAATAAATGGGTGGACGTTAAAATTAAGTGTTTTCCCTGGTCAGATCATATACCTAAGTCTGTACATTATTTAATAGAATGGAATAAGATAGAAATTAAATACATATTAGTTAAAAATAAACTGTAAATAGAATAACGTATGAATAAATATTATATTTTGTCTGTGAATGGAACAAATCCAAGTGGCCGGCAATCTCCGACGGGGGCCAACTATCAATACTCATTCCTTGAATTCTCTTAGAAATGAAAAACACATTATAGGAAATGAAAAACACATTATAGTTATTTTCACTTTTTTTGATAATAAATATGTTTAAAAAAATAATTATTTTTACCTTAAAAATGCTTATTTCATTCTTGTTCTGTCAAACTAAACATCTAACAAAGAATCTCTTCCACAGAATGGCCTCGGAAAATTACTTTTTGTAAAAGTCCAGGTATTTGGCTTTTAACTTAAGCTTGTATGTAGACCCTTATAAATTCTTTATTTTTCCAATGAAGATTTGTATCTGAGAAATGCTTCTAATTTTCTTTCTAGCAACAATCTCGACAAGAAGATTAATAGATCAAGAAAGAGCACAACACTAACCCGGATAATTTAATCATTCAAAATTCAATTGAAGCTATTTTAGGGTAACACAATTAAAACCATAATTGACACAAGCATTATTTGTCATCGCGTCCTACAAATGCAAACAGATCACCTCTAAAATACCTGAACCCCTTTGTTTGATTATGCCACATACTAACAAAATAAATCCCAAAATATTCAGCCAAAGAGTTACCAGTGACTCACATTTAGAAATTATTTCCTATAATAAACAACAAAGAAGAATGATATTATATTTGTGAATAAAACTAGGAATTTCCCCCTTCTGTTCTTTTCTAATCTAGCCACAAATGTTGCTTTTCTGCTATGTTCTTCCAAAATCCGGCCACAAATGTACCTTTTCTCTTCTTATCTTTCAAAATCTAATAATGACACGTCGGTGAATAGTATAATAAATTGTCAAACCTATTTCAAACTAGCACATTTATTCGTGTAACTTCGAAACAGTCACATTTGTTCACACAAATGATCTCCATTCAAACCAACTAAAAGATCGGATGTTGACCCCACTCAACCGAGAAGTTAGCAAATTATCAATACTAAACTGTTTCGTCCATTCCAATTGTCATGCTTGTTTGAATAGTCAAGTCCCTTCAGAAATTTTCCCTTTTGCATTAAAAATATCCAACATTCTCCAACCAGAAAATTATCAAAACATTGACAATCTTCTAACCCATGTATAAATTATGGTATCTTACCATTTGAATCACCACATAGTGAAAGTAAGTTATAACTAATCAAATATGTATGATGGACAAAGTTTTGAATCAATGATTTTATTTGACCAGTAAAACACCAATTCACACATATGTAAAGCACAATTAAAAGCCCAAAAATAATCAACACTAGCATGACCTTATCTCCATACGATTTTCATGATTGCTTCAAAATTCATGGTTTTTAACCCTAAGACCATTTCACACTAAGATAAGTAAACTATGTCAGAAGTACCCCATAATTTTAAAAACTCCAATAGAAATTTGCCATAGGTCCTTTAAGAACATGTTGCTCAACCTTTACACATTCCGGATGTTCAAGAACTATTTTCACATTGGAAGAAAATATGACTAAATGTAATACTTATAATCTAGTATTTTAAGACTAATATAAAATCAAGCGTTAAATTGAAATTTTATCATTGGTAACTTTAATTTGTAGGCTTAACACCCATTCCACTGGATATTTTAAACATCACATCTCTTATTAATATGTCTATTAAAAGATCTAATCAAATCTTGACTTTGCAAAGCAACAATAATCACAACATAAGCAATTAACTGTTCCACATAGCTATGGATTAGTCCTATGTATCAGAATTTGCCATAATACACCAATTTTTTTCTTTTGCTAAGGCCATAAGGCTATTCATATGATAAATCCCTCAACTATTCTACTTTTTTACAAGCAGAAATTAAAGAAACAAAGTTCAATTGTCATTGCAGAGTCAATTATATATGCTTACTTATGAAACCAAAAGAATCCCACCCGCACTAATGCTGATTCATCCAATTAGTAATATAAGATTGATGCAATGCATGTCCCAACAGTGAAGCAACCTACTTAAAATACACGGCCGACCCACTTTTGCCCATTAAAGAGATATATTGATAATGTTTATTTATTAGTTAGGTAATAATATTTTAAGTAGGAGATATTCTAATTAATAGTTATCTTTTAAGTAGTAAATTTGTCTTAATTAATTTGATTAAAAAAATATTACATTAAGGATGTGTTAGGCTTTTATTTTGACAGTTATGAGATAAATTATATCTTCTATTTAATCCTATTGAGGTTGGAAGTAAATAGCATATTTGATATTAGAGAAATATAAGTTTAGTAAAACTTGAAGTTCAACTCTTTAATCTATTGTTGTATTTTCAAATTTTCTTTCTCTAAATTTCTATTCATCTTTATCGATTTCTCATTATTTAATATCAAAGCCCGTATTAATGCTTTTAGAAATATTCTAAATTTTCCAAGCCAACAAGTGGAGGTAGAGGAAGACATAGCAGCTGATTGGAAAGGAATGAAAGAGATGATAAATTTCAAGTACTTCAAAGACAAGTCGAAGAACTAGCTTAATATCTTGAACTCCAAGAGTCTCATCATGGGCATGGGGGCTCAAGCCATGGATCTTCTAGTGACAAAACTGAAAAGAATCCTTTCGCCTATTAAGGAGGACGTTCACAAAGGACGTTTTGTCATGATTTCAACAATATAAAGGTTGACCTACCATAATTCCAATGTGGCCTTCAACCTAAAGAATTTCTTAAATGGCTTAGCACTATTGAGAAGTTCTTTGATTACAAAGAGACACCGGAAAATAAGCGTGTGAAGCTTGTTACTATAAGGCTTCGTGGCTATGCTTCAGCATAGGGTGATAAAATTCAAGAAATATTTCTTCTTGGGAAAAGATGAAATCTAGAATTTGAGAAAAAATTTCTTCTTGTGGATTTTTTTCAAATGGTTTTCTCACAATTTAACAACCTTCATCAAAATACCAGAAGTATGATAGAGTATACTGAAGAGTTTTATAGACTCATGGGCTATAACAATCTTCACAAAAATGAAGAGCATCTTATGCAAGTTTCGTTGGAGGATTATGAAACTCCATATGTGATGAAGTAGACATGCACCGATTATAGAGGGTTCGATAGATACCAACTAGTATTGAATGTGGAGGTTAGGCTCTCTTGTGGAGGCAAAACTTTGAGAACTGAAGCTCTTAGTTTCCAGAAAGTAAATCTTCATGTTTTCACGTGGAGGTAGTGCTATTAGTTCTCTTGGTATTCCTCAAAAGGTACAAATCCAACACCTAGTGCTTGGGATGGAAATAATTTTACTCATACCAACAACTCCAGTGCTTATTTTAAGTGTGGCCAAATTAACCATTGATTCCATGCTTGTCCCAAAAGGCAAGAGAAGGCTCATGTCAACCTTATTGATGAAGAGGTTTGTGAAGACAATAATGACCCGAGGCAACCCCATATGATGGAGAAGAAGAAATCAAACAGGTGGAGATTGAACCGGAAGGAGAAAGCCTTGTGATATAAAGGGTTCTCTCTACCCCAAAGGCCAAACTAGAGGAAGATTGGTTCCGTTCCAACATCTTCAAAACTCGATGCAAGACTTTTGGAAAAGTATGCACCACTTTGATTGATGAAGGAAGTTGTTAGAATACTGCTTCGCAGGATATAGTGACAAATTCAAGTTCTCAACCAAACCACATCTAAGGCCTTGTCGAATAGCGTGGTTCAAGAAGGACAACGAGATAAAAGTTACTAAACGTTACCTAATTTCATTTTCTATTAGAAAAAATTATCAAGCTAAAATATGGTAAACGTGATTCCTATGAATGTAAGCCATATATTCCTATGGAGACCAAGGCAATATGATAGAAGGGCCATACATGATAGCAGCAAGAATACTTATACCTTTACGATGGGAAAAGTTGAGGTTATTATTCTAACATGTCAAGAAGAATAATCTCCAAAATCCCCACGGGAAGAGGGTAGTAATTTTCCTTCCATTTCAAAGTTCATAAACAAAAATGAAGAAAATGAAATTGTTTACCGATTAGCGGCCAAAGAAAAAGAGAAGGCCATTCAAGCTCTATGTGAGCTAGACCCACTTTTGAAAGAGTTCGATGACATTATACCCAAAGAGCTTCCAAGCAAGCTTCCCCCTTAAAGGGATATCCAACATCAAATTGACTTCATTCCTAGATCAATTCTTCCAAACAAGGCTCACTACTAAAAGAGCCCAAAAGAGAGTGAAGAGTTGAATCGACAAGTGCTTAACTTGTTGAAAAAGGGTTATACCCAAGAAAGTTTCAGCCCATGTGCTGTTCTAGCTTTGTCATATCCAACGAAGAATGGATCATGGAGAATATGCATTGATAGTCATGCTATCAATCATATTATAATCAAATATTGATTTCTCATTCCACGGATTGATGATATGTTCACTATGCTCACAAGTGTAGAAGTGTTCTCTGAGATTGATCTTAGAAGAGGTTATCACCAAATTCTAGTTAAAGCGAGAGATGAGTGGAAGACCTCTTTCAAAGCAAGGAAGAGCTTGAATGAGTGGCTTCTTATGCCATTTGTCTTACCAATGTGCTTCATCCTTTCAACGGTAAATTTATTGCCATATATTTTAATAATAATCTTGTTTATAGCCGTGACAAAATAAGCATATTGAACAACTTAGGGCTATTTTAACCTCTTTGGAAAGTGAAAAATTATAAGTAAATTTCAAAATGTGCTCCTTTATGACCCATAGCCTACCTTACACAAGCTAAGAAGTTTTTGTGCATTAGCTTCACTCTACCGCCGATTTATTAGAAATTTCAATGTCATCATAGTCCCTACAAAATGCATGAGGAATGGTGACTTCAAATGGATTAAAGAGGTCGAGGAGAGATTCCAACTTACCAATGACAAATTATCTGATGCTCCCGGCCTGAACTTACAGAATTTTGAAAAGATTTTTTGTCATGAATTGCGATACCTCTCATATAGGCATTGGTAGAATTCTTAGCCAAGAAGGCCATCCCTTTGCCTTCTTTAGCAAAAACTTAATGAAACCAATAATAGGTGTTCTACTTAGGCCGTGTAGCTTTACGCAATCATTCAAGTTCTCAAACTTGATGTTCTTATTTTATTCAAAGGGAGTTTATCTTAAAATCGAACCATGAAGCACTTAAGCACATCAACCAACATGTTAACTTTAATCAACAACATGTCAAGTGGGTTTCTTTCTTACACGAGCACACATTTATCCTAAAACACAAGAGTGGGAGCTCTAAAGCGGTCAATGCCCTTAATAGGTGCATGACTCTTCTTATTTACATGCACATTCAACTTGATGGCTTTGGAACAATCAAAGGCATGTATGATGGTGATGAAGACTTCGGAAAAATTTTAAAATTTTACCAGGAAGATCCCCACGACAATTATTCTCTACAAGGAGCTTTACTCTTCAAAGAAAGTTGCTTATATATTCCCATGTGCTCTTTTAGAGAATATTTTATTAAAGAATTGTATGCAAGAGATTTGGAAAGACACTACGAAAGAGACAAAACCGTCTTAATAATTAGAGAAAAATATTTTTGATTGACTATTATCTAAGACTTGATTTATTTTATAAAAAGATGCTAGATATATCAAATATGCAAGGGCTAAACACAAAACACTGGTGCTTACACACCTCTACCCATCCTGGAGGCCCCATGGGAGGACGTTATCATGGATTTCGTGGTTAGATTACCAAGAATTCAAAAGGGTAATGATTAATCTTTGTTGTTATTGATCGTTTTTCTAAAATGGTTTATTTTATTCCCTGCAAGAAGACTATGGGTGCTTGGTACATGGCTTGTCTCTATTTCAATGAAGTTGTGAGACTTCATGGTATCTCCATAACCATTATCTCGGATAGGGATACCAAGTTTTTTAGCCACTTTTAGAGATGTTTATGGAAGAGGATCGGTACAACTTTGTACTATAGTAGTGTTTATTATCTTCAAACGGATGGGCAAACTGAAACTGCAAATTAGATTTTGGAAAATTAACTTTGTCATTGCCTTTCAAACAACCCAAACAATGGGATTTGACTTCTACAAGAGGAGTTTTTTTTGTAATTATGTCGTTAATCGCTCCATCGGAATGCATCTACTTGCAGTAATATAAGGTAAATTGTCACTACATTATCTAGATCTTGCTCCTATACTTGTCTAAAAAGGCTGAAGATTTTGTATCATCCATGGCCAAAATTATTCAAGAGGTGCGAAAGAAGCTTGAAGAGAGCAAGATATGGATGGCGGCCAATGTTCATCAACAGGTTACAATCTTTCAAGAAAGAGATTTTGTGTGGGTCCTTCCAAAGAAACAGCAGTTTCCCTCAAGTAATCACAACATACTCAAGGAGAATAAGATTGATCACTGCCGAATTTTCAAGAAAATTAATAACAATATTTATGAGATTGAACTTCCTCCATACATCAACATGTACTTGACCTTTAATGTGTAAGATTCAACAAGAACTATGGCAATATGAATGTAAATTCACGGACGAGTTCCTTCTCACCAAGGAAAGATGATGCGATGCATAGTGTATCTTGAAGCATCTCACATAAAATACACGGTCCACCCACTTTTGCCTAATAAGGAGATATTTTGATTATATTTATTTATTAGTTAGTTGATAATATTTTATGTATAAGATATCCTATTAATAGTTATCTTTTAGGTAATAAATTTGTCTTAATTAATTTGGTTAGAAGATATTACATTAAGGATATGTTAGACTTTAATTTAGTGAAACTTGACACTTGAATTATTATTTTAATTTATATATTCCAAACGTGTCGTATCCTTAATTTATAAAAAATAACGTATCGACGTATCAGTGTCGTATCGTGTCCGTATCCCATGTTGGTGTCAATGCTTCTTAGCTTATGTTCATAAATGT
Source organism: Nepenthes mirabilis (assembly GCA_025585075.1). Taxonomy (NCBI): domain Eukaryota; kingdom Viridiplantae; phylum Streptophyta; class Magnoliopsida; order Caryophyllales; family Nepenthaceae; genus Nepenthes; species Nepenthes mirabilis. The sequence goes on from JAODPA010067112.1 coordinate 9,517, forward strand.
GATACAATTGATAACTAAATATTATAATTCAAGTCAATGGATGCCAGAATTTCACACAAGACTAAGTTTGGCCATAGACAGAAAAATAATAAAATCAATATACATGCAGCATCATATAAAGTCATATGATCGAATCAAATCTTATAAAATTCTAATATATTGACAAAATTTTTAAAAAGATTAAGAGCGAGCCCACTTACTGTAATCGTGCTCGTGCTCCAAAATATATACTTTCCAAGGAGATTCGAAGATAATCTCTACTCTTGGAATGGAATCCCTGGTAACTAGGGTTTGAATGGTCCGAATCTGGATATACAACCATCATTCGCCCAACAGAGCTCCACGCATGGAAATCTTAGTCATCTTCGCCAACTTTTTCCTCTAAATTTATACAAGCTTACGCCATGCTTGATGAAGCCATCTATCGTAACAATCTACCTCAAAGCCATCCATGGAAGATACGCAGTCACCACCGTCCAACTCCATTCCCGCAAAATTATTCAATGCCCACGAGTGATATTACACACTATAAATGAAATTATTATCTCCATCCATGTCTCTCTCTCTCTCTCATGCTTCTCTTCCTTTGTTTCGAGGACACAGCAGGCATCCGCCGCTGCTCTTCTCCCCTACCTTCAACCCCAAAACATCGCGGATAATCAACATGTGATTGGAATCTGGAAACGGTGAGCAGGCGAACAATCTTTTCAGGCACAACTCTATGGCAGCACCAAGATCTCATCCTCCCAAAAATCTCAAAATCCTCTCGTTCATTTTCTCCCTCACTCTACGCGCGATTAAGGGGATCAATGACATATTGCAAAAGCCAAAAAGTTGTACGTTGACAGACAGAGGGCAACATCTGGAATTCTATATCAGAGACAAAGACAAAATCCTCATTAACTCAGACGCCGACTTGCAGCGCTTGGCTCGGTCTGTACAAGCCTGTCGTTGCGCGCCATTGGTACAAGCTCGTTTCTGGTACTCGACGACCAGAGGAATCGTCGAATTGATAACGAGACAGAGATGCAGAAGGGGCCGAGGAAGAAAAACAGTGAGGGAGAGGACAGGAGAGACAACGGGGAGGGGAAGAATCGAGAAATCAGGAGAAAATATCTTTGCTTACTTTTCAATAATCACACAGTACCTTTTATATATATATATATATA
>JAODPA010067113.1:0-10684 GCA_025585075.1 Nepenthes mirabilis
GAGAGAGAGAGAATCGGGAGAGAGATAGAGAGTTGAGAGACGAAAACTGATTTCTTCCTTCCTTCTCATTACGGCGTAGCCTTACAATTATAGGGGAACGGGTACTGAAGTAAACGGGGAACGAAAAAATAGGAAACGGGCATGGGTTAGTAATATTACGGGCGTAACAGATGATCACACACCACTAATTCCAAGGCGTAGGGGATGGCGATGAACAAATCCAACAACCCAATGAGAGGCCAAACATGGCCCAATAGAAGTTTGTTAAGACTACCCATCTTAACAAACAAGAGATAAGGCATAGAGAGTCAAGAAATTGCCCGGCCCGCATAGTTCATCTACGTACTTTTTAATAAAAGCATGGTTGGGCTCAAAAGTGAAATCATCGCCTTGACTCAGTCGAAAAAGACTAAGTTTACATTACTACATTTATTAGACAAGACCAGTTGTTAGTAACAGAAATACAGAATAGCATGTCATTCTAATTTTTTCTCAAATCAGGATTTCTTCTCTAATTTTGAAATCCTTTTAATGACTCATTAATATCCTGCCATTCTACCGATTGAATTGAAGACAAACTTAACTAATTAGGCATCCAGCCTCAATTGATGATGCTAAATGAAGACGCATGAAGGCACTGCTGGCTTCAGAATGGGTAGCCGGACTATAAACTCACGGTTACGTCCCTACTCAGAGAAGGGACATAAGTGGTCGAACAACAAAGGCACCGTATCGCACAGTGAAATAAAATGGAAGAAGGAAAAATGAATATTAAATATTTTACGTGAAAAACTATTCTAATATCAAACCCACAATATAATCACTAAATATGAGATTTGGTTACACAAATCACAAGAGGCGAAAAACTGAAGAATAGAACACAAGTAACAGCACACTCTGTGTTTTTCTTCTTACTGTTCTCTTTTCTTCCACTTTTCCTCTCCTCTATCTCATACTAGCATTTGCACACAGTTGCACTTCACACACACACAAATTTTCTAAGTACACAAATATATATATATATATATATATGCCGGGGACCATCAACCACTATGGCTGTATGGTGGTTGGTGTTCAACTTTCAAGGCCTGCAACAGTAGGCGCATGCCCTGTTCTGCGGGCAACAAATGCAAGCACTGCAGGCAGACATGATGATTTTTCAGAAATGACATTCTTCAACTAGCTAATATGGTAGGTCAACTATACACCTACTATAGAGGACAGTTTTGCACGATATGAATTTTAACCAGTCAACACCCATTGATCATCTTTTTCTTTTGGCCGATCAACGCCCACATTGATCGAAATTTCTTACGCTAAAGACACTTCACATCGTCTGTGGACATTCTGTGTATGAGTCTGCGGACCTCAACCTCATAAAGTCCTCGTGCATTCTTAAAACCTTCGGACCATAAGGACTTCCACACTAGAGTGATCTCTAATAAATTTTTCGTCACAACTGTGAGGAAGTAATATCTATCAGCCCAGCCAAACTATAGTAAGTTTCATTTTTACCCCTCGGTAAAATCTTCGTTAACATGCCCGCGCTATTTTTTTCAGTACCGACTTTCTCTAGTAACAGTAGATCAGCTTCAATAAGATCTCTTACCCAATGGTATTGAACATCAATATGCTTCGATTTAGAATGGAATGATGAGTTCTTATAGAGTTGTATGACACTCTGACTATCACAAAGTACCTCATGCTTTTCCTGTCCGATACCCAATTCTTAAATAAATTTCTTTATCTACAATATCTCTTTGTAAGTTTCTGTCATTGCGACGTACTTGGTCTCAGTAGTTAAAAGGGTAACACACTTTTATAACTTAGACTGTTAGGAAACTGCACCTCCGATAAATTTTACTAAGAATCCTGAGGTAGACTTACAGTAGTCAATGTCTCAGCCATATCAGTATTCGAGTATCTCACTAATTGAAGTTTGTCACTTCTAAGACACAGACACCTCTTTAAAGTTCTTCGAATATATCTCATAATCTATTTAACCGCAGACCAATACTCATTTTCTGGGTTTGACAGAATACGGCTGACAGTGCCAACAGTGTGTGCAATATCTGGTCTTGTACACACCAATGCATACATCAGGCTTCTTATGGTTAAGTAGTAAGGAACATTTCTCATGTATGCCTTTTCTTTGTCCGAGGATAGATACTGGTGACTGCTTAGTCTGTGATGGCTTGCTAGTGGGGTACTGATGGGTTTGGACTTATTCATGTGAAATGTTGGAGCACTTCTTCGACGTAACCTTCTTGGGACAAACATAATCTTCTTGCCTCTCGATCGCGAATAATTCTAATACCAAGAATCTGTTTCACCGCTTTGAGATCTTTCATCATAAAAGATTGCCCGAATTGCTTCTTTAACTCCTTTATCAAAGCAGCATTTTATCCAACGATTAACATGTCATCCACATAAAGGAAAAAATAATAAAATCATTATCGAAAAACCTCTGTAAAAATATACAATGGTCACAAGTAGTCTTCCGGTACTCTTGAATGATCATGACTGACTCGAATTTCTCGTACCACTGCATTGGAGCCTATTTTAACCCATACAGGCTCTTTCTCAGATAACAGACCAACCGCTCATTTCCCTTAACTTTGAATAATTTTGGTTACTCCATATAAATTTCTTTATCAATATTACCATGGAGGAAGGTCATTCGGATATCTAACTGGTCCACCTCCAGATTATGAGTAGTAGCCAAGTCTAATATAACCCTTATGGATTGAAACATTTTTCTACCAGCCGTGTTATACCTTGGCTGCATAGTGTTATCAGATGTCTTCAACTTGAAGACCCACTTGTTCTTTAGAACTCTTTTTCTCTTAACAAACTCAACCAAATCAAAGGTGTGGTTTTCATGGAGAGAGTTTATTTTATCACTCATAGATTCCAGCCATTTTTCATTATTCTCATCCTCCATAGCCTTTTCATACATCTCAAACTCTCCAACATCAATGAGTAAGATATACTCACTAGGTGACAGACGGACGGATTGTTGTCTATTTCTCATGGACCGTCTCACTGGACCCTCCTCGGCCAGTTGAAAATTTACTTCATTCTGGTCCTCGTCAGGTGTCGTGACCGTCTCATTGTTATCCTTGACCACTTTAAAACCATTATCCTTATCCTCCGATGACACTGGATGGACAATTTTAATACTCACTTTGTCCGTCCGAATAGCATCAGAATTGGTCTTCCTGCAAATGTCTTCAATAGTCTCATCCTCAACAAAAGTCACGTCCCTTGGCTGGAAGAGTCTTTTCTCAGCAGGATCATAAAATTTGTAGCATAATTTACTTTTCTCATAACCCAAAAAGACGTACTGCATCATCTTTGGTTCCAATTTGCTCATTTCATCTCTCAGGATATGACCATAGGGTTTGCATCCAAACACCCTTAGGTGGTCATAAGAGGGCTTATTGCCCGACCATATTTCCTTTGGCACCTCGCCCTTCAATGGCTTGTTGGGTGATCTATTGATAACATAGGCCGCCATTTTTAATACTTTTGCCCAGAAGGAACTAGACAGTTTCGCCTCAGAAAGCATACCTCTGACCCTTTCCATCAGTGTGCGATTCATTCACTCGGCCACTCCATTTAGTCGTGGCTTTTTGGTGGTGTCCTTTGATATTTGATACCATGAGATCGACAGTAGGTATCAAAAGTCCCAATGTATTCTCCTCCATTATCACTGCGAATGGTCTTCAATTTCTTCTTTGTTTGATACTCCATTATGAAATTGTTTAAACACACCGAGAACTTGGTCCTTAGTGGGTAAACCCACAACTTTCTAGAGCAATCATCAATAAAGGAAATGAAGTATTGGACTCCCCAAAGAACTTCTCCTTAAATGGTCCGCACACATCTGTGTGGACGAGATCAAGCATATCAGCATTCATAGAGGATGAGTTACCATGGAACGAGACTCTACGCTACTTCTTGGTTATACAATAAGGACATGTCCTCAATCCATCTTCCTTCAACTCTGGGATGAGGCCCTTCCTGACCAGATGACATAGTCCACGTTTGCTCATGTCGCTCAACCACCCGTACCACAGGTCCTCGGACTCCTGGGTGATGGAGTTTGCGTCTCCGGCCACTGCATAAGCTTTCATCACGTATAGGCCGGCTGACTTTTTTCCTCGTGCTACAACCAGAGGCCCTCTCGTTAGTTTCCATTTACCTTCATAGAGGGTGTTACAGTAACATTCATCATCCAACCGGTCGATTAAAATAATGTTCAGCCGGATATTAGGGACATGACAAATATCCTTTAACATCAGTTTTGTCCCATTATTGGTGACCAGTATAATGTCACTTCTCCCAACAACCGCAGATGTTTCCTCATTTTTTGTCCTTATTAATCCAAAATCTTCTAGAGTATAGGATGTGAACAGACCTCTTCCGGACATGGCATGCAGAGAAGTACCCGAATCAACCACGCAACCGGACTCATGGTCCGTTAGGCTAGCCACGTTTTCTTCACATGTCAGTAGGAAATCGTCTCTTGTGACCACAGAGATCGAGGAATTTTCTTCTCATCGTATTCTCTCTACTTTCTCTTTTTCTGAGTTTTCTCGCTTCCATTTGAAGCAGTTTTTTTTTTGAATGTCTCTCTTCTTGATATAGTGGTTGCACTCAAGATTTTGGTATTTTGACTGAGACTTACTGCGGCCTTTCTCTTCTGACTTCTGGCCGCGTCATTTGCTTCTTCCCCTGGACTCGATCACAAGGACCTTAGTATGCGGAGAGGTTGAGACCCATTGTGATCGCCTTGACTCATTCATGAGCGAGGATGCAATGACCTCGTCCGACTTCAGCGTGTCTTTATCAAATAGTAATGTGGTGATAATATGGTCATAAGAAGCTGGCAGAGAGGCCAACAGTACCGACGCCTTGTCCTCCTCCTTAATCTCTTCGTCAATGATTGGCATCTGCATCACGATCCGATTAAATTCATTCAAATGTTTCTCAAAGTTGTCACCTTCTGACAACCGCAGGCCATAGAACTATTTCTTTATATGTAGCCTAATTGTCAAGGATTTGGATTTATATCTGTTCTCTAACTTCTCCCAAACCTCCGTCGAGTTTGTCAAATCGAGGACCTCCTGGAGAGTGTTATCCACTAAGTATAACTTGATGGTGCAGTTGGTAAAATCTCTTTTATTTTGCCATTCGTCATCGGTCAGATTTTCTAGCTTCTCTTCCTTCTTCTTTAGGGCCTTCACCGTTCCCTCCTAGTTAGGATATTATTTACCATCTCTTGCAAGAAGATGAAGTTGCCTTGACTATTAGACTGCTCCACATTGAATGGCAAGTTCTTATAAGATGACAACGCTATTTATGTAGAGCTCTCAACTGTCTGTAATACAATTTGTTGGCGTTAGAATGGGCAGTCGGACTATAAACTCTCGGTCACGTCCCTACTCAGAGAAGGGAGATAAGCGGTTGGACAGCAAAGGCACCGTATGACACACAGTGAAATAAAATGGAAGAAGAAAAAATAAACACCAAATATTTTACGTGAAAAATCTTTCTAAAATAAAAAAAATCACGGGATATCAAGTCTACAATATAATCACTAAGAATGAGATTTGGTTACACAAACCACAAGAAACGAAAAACTGAAGAACGAAGCACAAGTAACAATACACTTTATGTTTTTCTTCTCACTGCTTTCTTTTCTTCCACTCTTCCTCTCTTCTATCTCAAACCAGCATTTGCACATAGTTACACTTCACACCCACACAGAAGTTTCTAAGTGCACAAATATATATATATATATAGGCCGGGGACCACCAACCACCCTGGCCATATGGTGGTTGGTGCTCAACCTCCAAGGCTTGCAACAGCAGCACATGTCTTGTCCTGCTTGCGGCGTATGCATGCGCTGCAGGCAGATATGCTAATTTTTCGGAAATGACGTCCTCCAACTATCCAATATGGTTGGTCAACTGTACACTTACTGTAGATTACAGTTTTGCAAGATATCAATTTTCAGTCGGTCAACGCCCGTTGACCATCTTCTTTTTTTGGCCAGTCAATGCCCACGTTGATCGAAATTTCTTGCGCCAAAGACACTTCACATAGTCTGCGAATCTTCTATGTATGAGTCCACGGACCTCAACCTCACAAGGTCCTTGTACATTCTTGAATTCCTCGGACTATCAACACTTCCACACGGGAGTGACCTCCAACAGGCATCAGGTGTGGGATATTTATTCGCTCTTTATTGGATATTAGCAGAATTTATAATTGGTGGTCTTGCACCTCTAGGCTCGGCTGATGGAGTTGAGGAAAGAATATGCTATTGGTATGTTAAGCGCATAGAATGACCACAAATAATTAAATGGATTATATGTCATCCATAAGTGAGGGTATTCGACTAATTTGGAGGACTCATTAGGAGTAACTTTGGCAGCTAAAAGTGGAATACATTGCATTTATCGGATAAAATTAAATCAATTATATTGAAGGCAATACTTTAACTTTGTAAGGCATACTTTGGCTCACTTTTTTTTTTTTTTTTGGGGGGGGGGTGTGTGGAATCAGCATCTTATCTTCAAAATTGAATTTTAACCTTCAGTCGGGCTCATCAACCCTAGGAGCTGTTAAGGTTTCCACCTCTCCCCATACATGGAGGTTTATAGTAGTTGAGTTGGGGAAAAAAATGGAAATTCTTCTGGAGGCTCGGCTCAAAGAAGATTGAGGAAGAACATCATTAAGGCAAGTAAACCAATATTCTTTTACATGTAAATTCCACACTTTTTTATTTAAGTGTAATCTTCTTTTTGATAATCTTCTACCTTCTTTTGTTCTAATGAATTAATATGATTCTCACGTCCATCTTCTGTGTGTTGTTGTTGAAGTGATAATTGGTGAAATTTAGAGGATGTATGTCTAAACTCATAATGTTTTGTGTGGATAGCTGCTATTTTTCTGGCATTTTGTTTTGACCACAATTAATGAGTTACTGTATCTTCTTGAGTTGGTTGTTGGAAGAGGACTTCGGCTGTGGTAGACAAGAATGGATGATGCAATTTTCTATAGGTTCTTATGCCTTGTTTATATGTTGATTATTCGGTTGGAAATTAAAAGACTGACAGTATATGTTTATGCACTGTGATGGCAGTTTAATTGCCTAGTTGCTGATATCTTCATGAAGTGACTGAGTGAAGTGTAAATCTAGGACAACTGGTTAGTGTAGACCAAATTGAGGGATTTGGATTGTGTGAAGTAAATAAACTAAGCCATTACTCTAGCGATTATCATAACCCAGTTGGAGAAGAAGAAGCAGAAGGGATAGAGCACAGTGCATTTTAAGGAGAAATCACATTGTAAATTCCCTTTAATGATATGTTACTTTGCTTGAATCTTGTAAGAAATCATTTGCTTTAATTGTTAGAAGAAGAAAGTTTATAGGTTTAATTGATTTCAACTACTATAAAATGAAGCACAGAGGTAGAAGACAATGAATATTGATGAGGAGAAAAAATCAATTTCCCTAACCAATTTAGGATCAATAGTTTGTATCTCAAGTTATTGTAAGTGTATTTATAAATTTGTTGGCTTTACTATTCGATATTCTAATATTTCATTGTTGCAATATGAATTTAATAACCTGAAGATGCAGCATTTGATTGACGAATGAGCAACATCAAATGTGGAAATATTGGAAGCTGAAATAAGTCACGAATCGGGAAGAAGCATTGTGTTGATGCGACAATGCGCTTTCAGTGGAGAAAATCTAATTTCATAGGATAAGGAAGTCCCCGTTAGGTTGAAGATTCGTAATCTTATTTTTGTTGCTATATATGTATGTACGTATATTATGTTGAAATTTTATTAATTATCCCCTAGGCTATGGATATGTGCTAAATCATGTGATGGATTTAGTGGATTAATTTCTATAGAAATTTTAGGATATTATGCTAGGTGATATAAGTCAGATTTCTATGTATTGGTCGAGCCATTTGATTAGGGTTAAATGGACGAAAATAAGTATATGAAAAATATTAATTAATTTATCAATGATGAAATGTTGAGAAAAAGGAAGGCAGTTAGGCCTAGTAGGGTACATTAAAGGGCCTTAGTGGGCCTAATGAGAGGTAACCACAGTTGGGAATTCGACCTCAAATACACTTGATTCGGTGCAGCGTAATAAACCTGAATTCCCCTATCAACCGTCAACCACCAAGTTTGTGATCACAAGAAACAAATAATGTACAATGATTTTTAACGTGAAAATTTTTTTTAAATTAAAAAAAAAAATTACGGGACAAACTCTGAACAAATCTATTATAAATAGTATCGGTTATAAGAATTCTATCCAAAATCCCTTCACTTTGAATGCGAATATAGAATGGTTGAATACAACCTCCTCTCAATACACCCAATAACCTACAGGAGAAATATAATAAGAAAAAGAGCAACCAACTAATAACACGTTTCTAAAATCACCTCCAAAACGACGTATTCGACCTTAGCGAAGAACGGAACTTAAATCAGACATCGACTGGATGACGAACCTCTTTCTCTGCTATCTTCTTCTCTTCTCTCTCTTCTCTCTATATGCGGCGTCCCTTTTGGAGAAAGATTTCATAATCATAATCCTAAAACGCGTGAGTTACATTTTATACTGCATACTGATGTTTGAGCGGCCGATAAGTACGGATCGAGTGCACCCATCCTAGATTCCTCGCTCAAACTCTCAACGGGCGCGTAGCGAGCGCACCAAATATTGAATTCCAACTAACATTTGAACGTCAAAGAGGACATAAAATTCTTATAATTTTTAGATTAGATGTGGAGTGTTTAATATACAAAGGATATTTTATGAAGAAAGAGAAGCAAAAAACAGAGAATTAAAAAATTCTTAACAACCAAATGATGTCTCATTTAAATTTCATTATTTATCATATTTGAGTATGTTATTTAAGCCTTAGTTATAGGATATTTCATGATTGATTCTTCATTTTCTTATTATATTTTACTTTTGTGGATTGTGATATATATTGGAATTATATTTAACTAATCATTCACACAAATTAATATGAAAGTTCTCAGAAGAGGCTATTTATAAGCTAATATTCATAGTAAATATTGTTCAAAGGTTATCCAATAATTTTTTCTTAGTTGAGAATGATTTTTCATATGAAATTTTATTACATAATTTGTATACTTAGTTATATATTTTTGTTCCCTGTACTTAATCCAGAGAGAATGGTGGATGACAAGATTCAAGTTTATTCCACTGTGCGTAGTGTACAGGTTTTGAATCCTAACAACTGTTAGGAAAACTAACGCTAGCAAGATAGAGAAATCTAGAGGAAATAGTAGCGACACACACAGTAGGGAGGAAGAGAATTAAGACACAGTATTTTTTTTACGTGGAAACTCTTTTCTGAATAAGAGGGAGAAAATTACGGAACACTTAATCTATAAAAATTTTACTATGTGAAATTTTGGTTACAGAAATCCTTAGTTACACAAACGATCGAAGAACAGACAACAATAAGAGTAAAGCACAACTCCTTATTTTTCTGTATTTCTTCGCCTCTATACACACTTGCACTTTGCATACATATATATAAGGCACCAAACGACCACCTTCTTTTGAAGGCGGTTGCGTGCATGACAGGATTTGCCACTAACTCTGCAAAATTATTTTCCTAATGAGAGCAGTTGACCTACTCTGTAAAGTCGGCTATCAACTCTTAAAGTCAATCTACAAAGTTGCTGCGCAAACTTTGCAGATGACTAGTTCTTTTCAGACAAGTTGTCATCGATCGTTGGAAAAAATCATTGGCCTTTAATCAGTGTCCTCGGCCATTAGCCCACGTACTCTGCCGTCAGCTAAAGTCCTCAACCTTCAGGTATTGTCATCGGTCATCAACTAGTGTCCTCGGTTTTTAATCAGTGTTTTCGGCCATCAGTTAAAGTCCTCAGTTTTATGAATCTCTCTGGATTTTCACTCCAAAATTTCTTCTATTTGAGCCAAGTGTAATTATTTTAACTTTTCTTCCACTTCAGACATTATTTCACTCCGAGCCACATCGCTGTGCACGCAAGTGCGCAACGAATATAATAATACTTTTCATAGAGAGTGACCAATGTCCAACTAGAACTTCATGTAATTAAGAAGTTTCCATATAAGTCCAATTAGGATTTTTGTTTTCATGGGAGGCTAATGTTATTACATACATTAGCCTAGCTTCCATTTCTTTTCTACATATGTTCGAAACCCCATTCTCACTGGAAGTGAATAAGTTGGAGACTTCTCCCACTAAGAACATGTCTAATAAAGAAGCAAGCAAAGGAAGAGTTAGCCTAATAATTGTTTATTTTGAAAATATTAATGGACAGATTCACCATGATATCTTACACATAAATTATTGCTAAGCACACTTTTATTTCGATAATTCTATGTATTAGTTTTACAAACCATATTTCTAATAGAATTGACATATCATTGTTTTATGGCTAATATAACTTTGAAAATGACGACAAGGGACTTTGGATAAGAAGAGCACTTAGAAGCATTTTATAACGAGGGAATTTGATGTTTTCAAAGCTATTATTGTAAGATTTCAAGCAGAAAAAAAAAATTGACACATTGAAGGCTCGATGTGAAAAGTTGATGAAAACTTGGACAAAGTCG
>JAODPA010067114.1:1745-33599 GCA_025585075.1 Nepenthes mirabilis
AAATAAAAATTAATATTTCACTTCCTTCCCTGTCTATAAATAGAAAGGGACGTGGCCATTTGGTGGGAAGATGAGAGGGAGACTCTCCTTTGGCAAAGAGGAGAAGAGAGAGAGAAAGAGAGAGAGAGAGAGATTTTAGTTTGAAGTGTTGCTATTCACTCCAAAAATTTAGTATTTAGTGTAGCAAACTCTATTTAATGTTCATTATTTTGTACTTTTAAGTTTAAGTTTTATATTAAGTTTATTTCAAAATTAGCTGAACTCTGTCAATTTCTATTCAATTTACATTCTACTTTTGTAGGTAAGTTTAGTTTCATATTGATATCAGAGCACTATAATTTTATACTACGATGTGTCATAGAAATCAATACATTACGATTAGTCTTTTTAGTCCTCCAATAACTTTATATTTCAGCATTTTAATTTCTCGTATTTTATTTACCATTATTTTATTTTCTAAATCTTGGATAGTTAAGCTACAATCGCTCTTATAACTTTAAATTTTTCTCATTTAATTTCTCGTAATTTATTTAATGTCAATGTATTTTTGTGAGCCATGGATAGCTAAACCACCAACGTTTTTGCAATTTTAATTTCTACACTTACAAATTTTAGAATTTTAATCTCTATTATTATTGGATAGTGAAACAACCACAAACGTTTTAATTTTCAACAATTTAAAATTTTCATAATTTAATTTTTAGTATATTTTAAGTAACTCAATGGCCATACTGTAGTTATTACGACCACCCACTCATTTTCATCAATTTAACGTTTTAATTTTCTTTTGTTATTTTGGGATATAAAATTGTCATGAAATTAATTTTGCCTAGAAATTAACTATCTATGAATACGATACTAGACTTACTGAAAAAATTATACCAACTCCTCATGCACTTATGAAATTAAATATGTACCATTACGATTCGGTCAATTGAGAATATCATGCATTGACCAATATTATGTTTGAAGTAATATGACTTTGATTGTTTTTTGATTTTCTTGGTTGTAAGAGTTCTGAACCGTTTCAATTATAGTTGATAATCAAGCAATCATCCATATTACATCAAATTCAGTATTTCACAAGACCACAAGCATACTGAGATAGATTGCCATTTATTTGTGAGAAACTCTAACAGGATTTAATTCACATTTATCATGTGAGGATCGAAAACCAACTTACAGACATTTTCACTAAGTTTTTAACAGGAGTTCAAATTAAATATATTTGTAATAAGTTAGACATAATCAATATCTATACTTTAGCTTGAGGTACAGCATTAGAATATGTTATTAGAATATACTGTTAGAATATATTATGGAATATAATACGGTATAATCCTTTGTACGGTAGTCTAATATTTCATATATACATAGACAACTCTATATATACATATGAATATAACTAATCCAAAGTAAGAGGTTTTCTCATCTCTTCTTCTAGTATAATTTACAAGAACAAAGATATGTATAAAACAATGCTTTAAGAATTTATGAATGGAAGCAATCCATTCATAAGATATCCCAAGGAGACAATCCTGTCAGTGTTAATTTCTCAAAACCACAGGGTTGTTGGATGAGTTGCAAAATTTTGAAAAAACACCGAACTGTCATGTGATTCTATAAAATCCATCCTATAAAATCAGAAAGAGATTATGTGATGAAGTCCTCGATTGCACTTTATGAGTCTTAGACATCAATGCTCAAATTGTCTTAATAAAACCCACGATAAACTTAAGTAGATGCATTAGTGAAACAAGAAGAAAAGAGGAACCAATTATATTCAAAACTGAGGACCAATGACACCCTTGTCCTTGCAGCAAACAGAAATTCATATGCCTCACAGGAAGGATACAAGGGAACCAGATGACCAAAAACAAAAAGACTATTATTCAGGTCATAATCTTGAAAATTGCTTCAAGGCTAACCCAAATTTTGACAAACCTCACAGCAGAAGCTGCAATATCACTAGACATGATGTTGAAAGTTGTTATAAACTTCATGGATGTCCGGCAGGACACAAGCTTTCTAACAAACCAGGTTAGTAATATCAATTCCTATGCTGTCACAGAAATCAGTGAGAAATCTCAATTATCACCCAAGAAAAATTTCAACATCTCATGCCTTTGATTCAGTATCAAAACATCCAATCTGTAAATTCCATTCAAACAAATCTATCACAGTCTGATCCAACCACCACTATGACTAGAATTTCCTTATGTTTCTCTGCTTTTTAAAGGATATCTTCCAGAAACAAAAACATTACTTGGATAATTGATACATGTACAACTGGTAACATGATATGTTGTCCATCTTTATATTCTTTCCCTCCTATTCACGTTTCATACAAGGAAAAAGTACCTAATGGGGAGTTCACTAAAGCAACTAACGAAGGAGATATCCTTCTAAACAGAACCAATATGCTTAAAATGTTCTGTGTCCCATCTTTCAAATTAACCTTCCATCAGTGAGAAAGTTGGCTCAGGATCTTCCTAGTGGCTTTATCTTCTTCTCAAATAATCGTCATATACAGCATCTTATATCCTTCAGCGTGATTGGCAAGGGATAAGTGCACAATGGTCTATACCAATTTAAGTTAGTAAGAGTTCCATCCACTGATGCTACAACATCAGCATTAGCAACAACAGATCTCAGCCCTATTTCAACATCTATTGATAACTCTATCAATGTGCTTTTGCATCACAGATTATGTCATTCTTCCATTCCTGGACTTGCCTTCTAGAAAATTTTTTTTTTTTTTTGGTCTAGTGCAAAACCTATTGATAAAAGTTTGATTTCTGATATATGTCCTCCAGCAAAACAGAACAGGCTTCTTTTTCTAAAGCAACCATGAAAACTAAGTCAGAAACTAGAATTTTCCTTCAATCTTTTTGTAACCTCCTAGAAACTCAATTTCAGGAAAAAATCAAAATCATTACATCTGTTGATGGACCTGAGTTTAACCCCACAACAAAACAATATTGTCGAAATAAATATCAACATATCCTTAATGTGATAAGAGCATTAAAATTCCAACCAGGTTTGCCTCCTCATTTGAATTACTGTGCCGTGACAGTGCATGTTTGATAATTTGAACACATTCCCCAGAATACAAAATCAGTCATCCTATTTCATTCTCTTTCAAGTTCAGCCAGACTACAACATCTTAGGAGTATTTGGAACTCTTTGTTAAAAGCAACAGAAAGAAGTTTAATCCTAGAGCAAGAAAGTGCATCTTATTAGGATATCCATTGGTGTGAAAGGCTATAAATTACAGGTCTGGAACATCATTCTGCTTCTATTTTGAAGGATGATGCATTCCATGGAAGGCCTTTTCCATTTAAAATCATTTTCTTATTTACAATTACTGACTCAATCTATATCAGAAACTACTGATATTGTCTGAGCCTGCATCAGACCCAGCAGACCAAGACAAATTACACCACAGCTTCCATATAATCCGATTACTAAACATCTTGATCTCTTAGAGAAAAAAAAAAAAACAATTGAACCTCCAACAATGAGAAGATCTATTAGACTTCAAAAGCAGTCATCATACCTGTTGGGTCCCAATAACGAGGACCCATGATAACTGACCTGGATGGGGAAAAATGGAATAACCAGAGGGGAAAAATAAATAACCCAGATGGGAAAGATTAAGAATCCTATGGATGATTTGATGACTAAAGGTAAACCCAAAATAAATAGGCCAATCAGGGGCTTTTGTTTGCATCGTCCAACCAATCAGAAGGTTCCGCATAGATGGACCAATCAAAAGGCTCCAATTACATTGTCTGCACAATAACAAGAAACTACTTCACCATTAAGAATCCTCCCTTACTTCAACATTAAAACTTCCTCCTTACTTCAGTGTTAAGACTTCTCCAGATATCATCTATTTAAAGGAGAGCCAAGGCTGCAGAAGGACCATGCCTAAAAAAAGGCTGAGGCCATAAGAGGAGCCAACCTACAGAAGGGGAGAGAGAGGTTGTTGGCACCTAGGCCAACCACGCCCAGCCCAGCTGCCTCCGGCACCTCGTACCCGCCTCCTGCCCCTGCACCTACTATTGTCAATCTCGAGATCCTTCCGCCAGCTGACATCACTTGGTGGCTCCAGTGCATGCACCAGATGGCGCTGCTTGCACCTAGCTCCCCGTGTCCACTTCCTGCTTCCCTACAAGATGGCACCGCCGCATGCTGGCTGTCATGCTCAGCACTGCTTTGCGCCTAGCTATGCAGCCACCCCATAGCTGAGCTGCTACAAGCATGCTCAGCACCTGGACTGGGACCAGCGTTAGCTGCCCCAGCGCCTGAATTAATGCCCTCCGTCGCTGCTCCGCTGATATCAGCCTCAGTTAACCACTTACACAACCCTCAGGCCTTAATCCAAATCTAAGGCCTTGAGGGCTCAAACGGACAAATGGCTCGAATGAGAAGATTCTTCCGTCTCCCATGGGACTACATGGCCCAGATAGGCCTCAACCTCTACAATCAATGTCCCAGGCCTAGTAAATTTTCTCTCTATGTACTCCAGCTATGTTAAAACTTTGTATTTATTCCATTTATTATTTTAAAATATTTTACTAACTTAAATGTTAGTGGAGTAGCCCAGAAGAATTCTCCCAAGGTCCCTTCACCTTGATTTTTTACAAGGTGCACAGAAAATTAGTTCAAGGCTTCGCTCAAATATAGGTCATTAAGGTATCTAGGTCGAACTGATTTTTCAGGTACACATCAATAACTATGCAACTAGGTCATTATGCCACCATCATCTTTACATAATCTTTCAAGTTACAATACCACATCTTCCATTTCAGCTTATCCATTGTGCACATTTAAGTCTCATGAAAAATTGTCACCACAACATTGATTTTTTTATGCTATCATCCTCACACAAACTGAGCCACTGACACATAACCATGCCATGAAGTCTAAAGACTGGAGCGAAGCCATGGACACTAAAATAGCAGCCTTGGAACTCAATAATGCTTGGGATATTACTAATTTACCTATTAGGAAAAAAGGCTATTGGCTCAAAATAGGTGTACAAAATAAAGTAAAACTCAAAAGGCTATATAGAGAGGTATAACGCTCGTTTAGTAACAAAGGGATATAATCAACAAGAAGGAATATATTATCATTACATTTCCTCCCCAGTTGCCACATACTACGAGACTTTTTCTGGCTATTTCTGCAATCAAAGGGTGGGAATTGTTTCATCATGATGTAAACAACGCTTTCATCCATGGTGATTTACAAAAGGAAGTTTATATGAAATTACCACAACAGAATTATGTTTATCATTCCAACTAGTGTGAAAATTGAAGAAACGTCTATAGAGGCTTAAACAAGACACAAGACAATGTTATACAAAGTTCTCATCTTGTTCCTTGAATATGCATGTCATCTATCAAATGCAGATTACAGCTTATTCATCAAGTTATCAAACACTTCCTTCATTACTTTATCATCACTTTATTAGTTTATCAGTCTATGCAGATTACAGCTGATATGAAATTACCACAATGGAATTATATTTATCATTCCAACTAAGTGTGAAAACTGAAGACAAGTCTACATAGTCTTAAACAGGACACAAGACAATGTCATACAATGTTTTCATCTTCCTTTCTTGAATTTGAAAGTCATCTATCAAATGCAGATTACGGATTATTCATCAAGTTATCAAACACTTCAATACTTTATTAGTCTATTTTGATGACATCATCATTGCTACCGATGATACAACTTCAGTCTCGGAATTAAATATCCTTTTGGATATAAAGTTCAAATTCAAAGATCTTGGTTCACTTAAATATTTCCTTAATATAGAGGTTGCTAGAAATCCTCTTGGCATTCATATCTATCAGAGAAAGTATGCATTGAACATCTTATTAGATTCTGGTTTTTGGGGTGCCAACCAACTAATAAACTCAAGACTCAAATCATCAGATTGGCCAAAGAAGAAGGCAATTTGCTTTCTGACGCGACAAAGTACAGAACACTGATTTGCTTTCTGGTCTAGGTGATCCATCGGATTGGCACTTCCGCCATACAGCTCCACTATTGTCATTTTAAACTTATAGGACAATAGTGGAGCGTGTGACTCCTTATGTCGGAGGTAAACAGGTTACGGCCCAGCCAGGTCATTTGACCAGCAGAGCCTTCTTAGAAGACCTATTGCTCTATCCTTTTAATGCATTCCTCCACCTCAGCTGTGGAGGCAATTCACTTGGCTTTGAAGAAAGTTTTTAACTTTAATTGATTGGCAGATATGCCTAATATTTGCCAAGTCAAAGGGATCGAAACATACTGCTGCATGACCCTTTCTCTCGGTTGGGATAATTCCCAAGACTCTAAGTGTACCAGGGATTCCGTTACTCTAGACTAGGAGGAAATAAATTGGTATTACACTTTGGGGATTACAGATGACTTTTGCCGAGATTGGCACCTCCTAAAGCTGGCTTTTTTACCTTTTGACCTCCTTTTTGAGGTTAAAAGTTGTGGGTGAAGGACCTTAATCCGAAAGGATTGGTCTTCAAGTCTGTTCCAAAGGGACTTGAGCATCCTCGACATGTCTTAAATTTGAATACCCATGGATCCAATGTTTGGAACTGCTAATGAGTGAGCACTTCCTTGGCTGACTTCTTAATGGAAGACATTATAAGAAGGGACATCCTTCGACAATTGACTCGACTATCCATGCACTCTTGTATTTACCATGATGATCAAATTGTTGAAAATTGTCGGTTTATGTATCTTTGTGGGTGCAATTTTAATTAAGTAGAAATAAGTTGTTTGACTTGTTTCCAACAGACCGCGCTACTAATGTATTCTTGGAATCTAGATTTTGAAGAAATTCAAATTTACTTCTCAAATCGTTCAATTTGGATCCTACACACCACAACTAAAAACAAAAACTTCAAAGGAATTGGGACTCAATCTCCAAAATATCCTTCGACGCTCAAATCATTTTAATTCCCAAAAACTTATAGGAGAGATTTGAGGGAATGAGAAAGCGAAAATGGAAAGTTTGGCTCTATAGAATACCAAAAGAATAAGTAATTTAGAGGGGTGTGCTTTGTTTTTCTTGTTTTTAGAATTCAATCATCCTTTTTAGGGAAAAATACGCATATTTATAACCACAATGCCAGTTGCCTGTGATTTCTTGAAAAAGAATAATCGACCAAGATCAGGGTAATCAGGCCAGTTTGAAGCTAATTAGTTCAACCACTATTGTGTACATTCCAATTGTAGGGTAAACTAGAGGCCGTTGACGCCTAATGATTGAACTAAAAGTAGGCAGTTAATGTTTATCAATCCACAAACCTTTGCCTAGGCTTACCGCAGAGCCCACAAACCACTTGATTGGACACCGGGACATACTGCCATTCAAGCATCTAACTCAGACCAAGTTATATTTCACGTAATAACTATCTGCTAGATCTTGACTTATTCTGGATAAAGCTAGGTCACAACCGAACATCATATTCTCTAGGCTTGGACCTAATGAGCTGAATGCCACCCGCTTATTTCTTGCTATCCTGGGCCAACCAACTATTGGCTCACTGAGCTGATGGATTAAGCTAGCCCAACAGATGCTATACCCAAGACTCATAAATATGTGGGTCAAACTAATTGACACATTCGAGATGTATGGGGCTGTAAATTATCCTAGAAAGTTATATATCTCCTAGCCACATTGTATTGATCATTATGACAGATAAATGCAAAGACTGCTGCAGAGCATTTTCGGTCCAAACACTTACCGTTCTGAACTTCCACATTCTTTCTGATCTACTACAGTTCTCTTTTCATTTTTTTAACTTCTGATTTCAAGTTTCTTTTATTAAACCAGCTGCACATGCTTGGTTTTTACTCGCTTTCCATTGCTGCTTCAACAGATGAAAACTCACGCTATCAAGCAGCAATTATATGGAATGGTTTGAGAGACCTTATCATGGTGGCTTCTAGCAGGCAGCAGCACGGACAATCCAGACAATTTATTCAATGAAGCAAACCTCCATGTTCTACAATTAGCTTCCTCATTTGTTGCAGACAATGTGATCATCTTCAGTGACACTAAGTTGTGACTGGCAATGTTAACAACAATGAGGAGTTTTCATGGAAAGTCACAGATATCCCACAAGGCTACAACTGCTTTGTGCCTTAAAGTCTAGTTTCCAGAGCTTATACATCAGTTCACCAAAAGAAACTTCAAGGTGGCAGGCTGGCAGCACATTCACTCACTCAATGGGCTAAGAGAACTGGGACAGTACCCCTTTATCCATGAATTCTTCATCCCTCTTAAAGGAGGCCATTTTGAGGATCTGAGTTCAAAAGTTTCCTTGGGTCCTAGTATCTGTTTTCTACAGTTTATGTTTACCTGTACTAAGTCACTATTATTTCACTTAATGATGCACCGTCATTTCCCAACAAAATAGACAGCTATATGTAATTTGCAGGCTGTTTGTTATGCAAAAAGGTATCGAGTGTTGCATATTGATGGAATTTATGTTTCACATATCTATAGAAATGACGTACCATCTGACAATGGCGACATTTCGTGCCAAAAGAGACCCATTTCCATGACACATCTCACATTTAATCAGCCCACGAGATCCACAAGTTGCACATGGAATTTTTCCCTTGCCATTGCATTTGGAACATCTGTGGATTCGAACAATTAAGTGAGCATATGTGGGCAGATAAATGCTGAACCTCATTATGGATGAGTGAGATATACAAGAGATAATAAAACCTCACATTGTGTCAGATCCATCCCTGTGAGAAACTAACCCCCTTCCATAACAAGCAGGACATTGAGACATCTGATTTTCCTTGTAAAATCCAGGCTCTTGATCTGCATTGCATGTAGGACAAAGAGTATCCCCACGTCCTTCACAGCCTGTGGTTTAGTAAAAGAATACGTTAATAAAAAATCCTCGCTGCTTTATAAGAGATCTCAACGAATGATTAGGACGATAAATTATCAAAAAGTAGCGTAAGAAAGAGTAAGTAATGATAGCTGTGAAAACAATTATCAGACACAGGGTTCATTTCCAAGAGCAAGTAGAAACAAGCATGCTTAACAGCCCAATGTAGAAAATTTACTACAATCACTAAATGCAGACCTGAGCACCTCTCAATAGCTTCAGAGTGTGGAACTTTCAACCTTGTTTCCTTTTCTGGTATGAAAAGAATAGGAAATTGAGCCGTTAGATCCAGTTCCCATATACCAAGTTCAGGCCCACTATCCTTGCCATCTATATTGCCACCAACATAAGGAACTCTTTCCCTTATGATTTCCCTTTCCTCTATAAAAGTATCTAAGTTTCCAACGTAAACATTACAGTCCTCAACTGAATGAATCTTCCACGTACGTGCTGGACGACTTCCCCAGCAGAAGATATGGCCAACGTGATCAATCAGCAACTCGCGTATCTCTACCTCATCTAATATTTGCCTGCACAGAATTCAAAAAATAAATAAATCCTTGTATCAAAACCTCATCTAATATGTTTACAATAAAATAATCAGACAGCCACCTTGGTGTTCCAACACATTTTTAAAAAGCAATACATCTCTTCAGAAAGCTACTCTATATGCATGCCATATACATAGAAATATATTTAGCATCATATATATCAGGTACCTCAGTGCCAAGAAAAGAATACAATAAAGCAACAGAACCAGTTGACCACAATATTTACACTTCTATCATCATTGTTAAATATATCACTATGCAACAAGTTAATTTAAGTCCCAGATCCACGTTCAATTTAGAAGGATTACTAAAGAAGATAACTCCAATTCACTTCCACAATATAGTATAAACGGTGGATTTGTGCTACTTCCATTATCTCACTGCAACAATTAGAAGGTGGACATCCCCCTCTAAACAACAAAATAAAGAGAGGGACAAAAAGGGGAGAAAGAAAGAGATTGCAGATGGAAGTATAATATGAAGATGGGAAATCCATAATGTAGATAGAAAGAGAGATTTACTTAACCAAGAATAAAAAATAAGATACAAAGAGAGGCATAGAACGTACTTGATAAAGTGACAGCATATTATGAATGTGGACCCCAATTCTTCTTTTTCCTCTGTACTTCCCACATCTCTAATTCTTAGTATATCTACTCAGAAGTTACTAGGCACAATGCACACATAGGCAATGGACTTTCTCANATTAAAATAATAAAGTAAAGATCCATTACAATGCTATCATATATCTACTACAAAAGTAGTTATAAAAGGTAAAATGGATAAAAGATAAGAATTTTTTATATAAAGGATAAAATTATACACTTAAATAAACTAAATATTATTAAAGAAAAGTAAAAATATTGTCCAAAATAAAATGAAATAAACGACCTGAATATCAAGAAGAATAATCTAAATCGATTGTACGATATCACCTTATATACAAACAGTTTGGGATATTTGTGATAGGCCTAATAATCACGTCTGAAAATAAAGCCCTATAGTCAAACTATCAAAGCACCATGGGCCATGTCTGATGGGCCACTAGCATCTTGTAGCTTTCTTAAATGAGACCTAACAGTCAAGCTTGGAAATAAAGCCTAATAGTTAAGCAGATGAGCCATGTCTGATGTCACCTTGCAACTTTCTCATATATGCACACACCCCCAGTTCTAAGGAATATGACACACATACACACACACCCAATACTTTCTCTCACATGCTCTCTCTTTCTCTCTCTCTCTGTCTCATGCACATGTAGGACGAAGATGAAGACCCAATTCATATCCCTCTCTCTTTCTCTCTCTCTTTCTCTCTCTCTCTCTGAAGAAAGAAAGATGTGGACGCTAGAATTTTAGGTTCCAGCTATGGCTCAAGAGATTGGATTTATTCGATGGTGGTGGAGCTTGGTCGATAATGGTGGTCATTTAGAGTTTTGGATTGGTTCGTAGTATTATGGGTTAGGGTTGGTGACGTGGAGGATTCAGGCGTTGATTTGGCTGGGCGGTGATGAGAGATATTATGGTGGTGGCAGTCGATGATAACGTGGAGGGCGGACCCGGTGAGTTGAAGGGGCGAAGACAATGTCCAATGATTTCAAGTGATAATTTCCGAGTTTGGCCTCCGCTGCACGTCTTCTTTCTTCTTCACTACTTTTTTAACAATAATTTCTTTTCAAAAACTTTTCAAAGGTTTAGTCTCTGATTTTAAATTTGATGTAGTGACGTAAGTTTTGCGTTAAGAAAAACACAGAACGAAGAGGAAGAAGGAAAGCTGGGCAATGGCAGAGATGCGTTCAGGAAGAGGACGACACAATGATGAAGAAGACGGACGCCAGCATTTTATTCATTTTCCTTCAATATTTACACAGCCCTCTATGCAACCCTTTATACAACGATATACACGGCAAATACGGAAAGAAAAGCAAAAAACGGGAAAGAAAAAATACAGGAGGAATACGGGGAAAGTAAATAAAAGAAATATGGACAAAAAAAAAATTACAAATTATGCAATATTTTATGTGATATTTTCCAATACCCCCCCCCCCGGTAAGGTGAAGCATATATATTAATGATGCCCAACTTGGATAAGTGAAGTCGCAGACGATGTGATGGCAGAATCTTAGTGAACATGTCAGCTAGTTGATTATGGGTAGTCACATGATGAGTGCGAATGCTTCCATCTTGAATATTGTCGTGAAGCAAGTGACAGTCCAACTCAATATGCTTGGTGCATTCATGGAACACAGGATTTGCTGAAATGTGTAGAGCAGCTTGATTGTAGCAATGGAGCTCGGCGGCATGAGGATGGGAAGCCCACAAAGCCAGTAAAATGTAACGTAGCCAAGATAGTTCGCAGCAGGTAGTAGCCATGGATCGATATTCTGCTTCTGCTGAAGAGCGTGAGACAACAGATTGCTTCTTGCATTTCCAAAAGAGAAGTGAATCTCCAATGAAAATGCAGTACCCGGTAATGGATCTTCTAGTATCAAGGCATGAAGCCCAATCTGCATTACAAAAAGCTCGAAGCTGGATATTAAAAGTAGAAGAGAATAATATACCTTATCCTGAGTGTAATTTGAGATATCGCAAAACCTGATGAGCGGCATTCATATGGCTAGAAGTTGGTCGAGTCATGAATTGACTCAAAATATGAACTGCATAGCAGATGTCAGGCCTTGTCACAGTTAGATAAAGAAGCCTTCCAATGAGCCTTCTATAAACACTCGGATCTTGTAAGATAATTCCGGTCTCTTTGCTCAATTTCACATTTTGGTCCATTGGGAGTTTAAGAGGCTTTGAACCAAGGGTTCCAGAATCCGTGAGAATGTCTAGCGCATATTTTCTTTAGCAAATATGTATGCATTTGGCGGATCGTGCAACCTCGATGCCAAGGAAATATCGTAAAGCGCCTAGATCTTTGATTTTGAAAGCGCTATCCAGAAATAGTTTAACAGAGGTAATGGAATCCAAACTACTACTAGCAACAATAATGTCATCAACGTAGACAAGTAATACTATAAAGGATTTGTCCTCTTCTTTAGTAAATAAACTGTAATCAGCTTTGGATTGTGTGAAACCGAAAGCAATCAGAGATATAGATAGTTTAGAATACCATTGCCTAGAGGCCTGTTTAAGGCCATAAATGCTTTTTAATAGTTTACAGACTTGATTGGGTTTTCCCTTGGTGTAGCCTGGAGGTTTTTGTATGTAAATTTCTTCTTCTAAAACGCCATGTAAAAAGGCATTGTTAACATCAAAATGATGTAAATGCCACCCTTTAATGGAAGCCATGGCAAGAAGGCATCGCACGGTAGTGAGTTTGACAACAGGAGATAATGTTTCATGATAATTTATACCTTCTTATTGTGTATATCCTTTGGCTACCAATCTACATTTATACCTCTCAATGTTCCCATCACTATTGAATTTTAATTTAAACACATATCGGCATCCAATAGTTTTCTTTCCAGGAGGTAGATTAGTAATGGTCCATGTTTTATTTTGTTCTAACGCATTTAATTTACTTTTGATGGCTTCACGCCATTTGTCATCACGAATGGCTTGAGCGTACGTTTGTGGTTCACTCTGAGATGCTATGGCGGATGAAAAATGACTGAATGTAGGAGATAATTTTTTATGCGAAATGCAATTTGTAAGAGAATGTGATTTACCTAGAGTAGTCTGGGTTCCTGATTGAGTGAGTGAGGTCTGGGATACTTGATGGCAATGAAATTCTTTCAAATATTCAGGAGCCTTTCTAACCCTAATAGTTCTACGAATGGGCATCTGACTGGCTATGGGAGACAGTGTATTATGTTCTGGTTGATCGTCTGTTAACTGATCCGGATGGTCGCCAAACTGATCTTAAACTGGGACATTAAATGTGTTGGCACTATCCTCGATTGTTTATTCAGCTACAGGATGGGTGTCATGCGAAATTGACAGCCCTGGTTGAGTTTGGCACAGTTGTTCCCCATTGATCACAATGTTAGGCTGTTCTGATGGGTATGTGTTTGATAGGGCATTGGAGTTTTGATCAATGTTGTCGTTTTGGAAAGGGAATATTTCTTCGTGAAAAATCACGTCTCATGAGTAAAATGTAGCATAGCTATTTAAGTCCATTAATTTGTATCCTTTGACACCAAATGGATAGCCCAGGAAAACGCATTTTCTACTTCTAGGATCAAACTTGGTACGGTCATGGGAGATGGTGGAAGCAAAGCATAAGCAACCAAATACCCGGAGGTTGTCATAGTTGGGTTTGACTCCAAATAGAATTTCATATGGAGTCTTATTTTCAAGTAATGGAGTGGGAATTCTGTTGATGATGTGTGCAGCGATAAGTATACAATCACTACAGAATTTCAAAGGAAGTCCCGATTGAAATCTAATAGCTCTAGCAACATTTAATAAATGTTGGTGTTTGCGTTCAACGACACCGTTTTGCTGTGGTGTTTCCACACAATTACGTTGGTGAATAACACCTCTTTTACTGTAAAAGTCTCCCAGTCTAAATTCAGTTCCATTATCGCTACGAATCACTTTGATTTTGACGTTAAATTGTGCGGCAACCAGATTGTAGAAGACTTCCAAGCACAATTTTGTATCCGATTTTTGTTTCAGCAGATAAATCCAGGTACTTCTGGAAGCATCATCAACGATAGTCAAAAAGTATTTATATCCGTCATAAGATACCTCGGAACATGGCCCCCATAAGTCACAATGCACTACGTCGAATAAGGTGTGTGACTTATGGACGCTGGGAGAAAAAGGAAGGCGACGCTACTTGGCCATGTGGCAAACTAAACAAGGATCATTATTATTAATGGAATGTAATACTCCTTTTACAAGAGGATCATCTATTAGCTTAAGTCTAGAATGTGAAATATGCCCTAATCGGCAATGCCAAATATTAATTGAAGATGAGACAGAGTGAACAGAAGACTTAATGTTTAAATGACAATGTTTGAGAAGAAAATTAGTCAAAGTGTTTGAAGGTACTTCAGCATGCTTCACATGATATAACCCATTTCTTTCTTCACCCATCCCAATCGTTGTCCAAGAGATAAGGTCCTGAATCAAACAAATATTAGAGAGGAAGAATATGCAACAATGAAGGGCATCAGTTAGCCGCTTTACAGAGATCAAATTAAAACAGAATGAAGGGACACAAAGAACATGGCCCAACATCATTTTATCCGTAAGTTTAACATTTCCAATATGAGAAACAGATGCTTTACTTCCATCCGGAAGATTAACAAAACATGAAAGTTAGACCTTATGAACATATAATGTGGGATCACATATCATATGAACTGTGGCCCCAGTGTCCAAAATCCATGTGTGTTTTTGATTATCCAAACGGCGCTGAGAAGGCAATACACATGATTTCATATCTGTCATGTTGGCAGCCTTTGGCTGCTCGGTATGTGGGTCGAAAATGGACTGCCTTGGCTTGGCCTTGTCCCGGGACTGGATCAATTTCATGAGTTGGTCAAATTGAGTCTTAGTCAAGGCAATTCTGTCATCAGTATCTCCTCCCTAGCCCGTGTAACTTTTGAAGCTCGAGAGGTTGGCAGAAGGCATCTCGTTGCCAGTTTTCCCATATAATTTGTGATTAGGTGGATATCCATGCAATTGGTAACATTTATCGAGGGTGAGTCCAGTTTTATTGCAATGGGAACACACGGGTGCCTCAGTGTTGCCAATCTTGAAACACTGTTGCACAGTGTGCCCAGTGATTCGACAGTGAACACAAAAGGGACGGTCTTTCTTCACAGAGTGAATGTTTTTCGCAGTGTTCCTTTGATAACTTAGGTTGCGTTTGGCTGTTAAAGCCAGTGTGTGTGAAGGTTCCAGAACAGACAACATCTTATGTTGTCGTTCTTGTTGCTGGATAACAGAAAACACTCGGTTAACAGAGGGGAGAAGATCCCTGAGCATAATCTGGTCATGGGTGTGAGCATACGAATCATTTAAGCCCATCAAAAATTGGATTACACAATCACGTTGATATCAATCAGCAAGGAGTTTCATTTTGCCACAATCACAGTTCAGGAGGGGGTCATAAACTAAGAGCTCATCCCATAGGGTTTTGAGCTTACCGTAGTATATGCTTACTGAGTCCTGTTCTTACAGTAAGCTGGCCAATGATTTCTTCAATTGAAAGATACAAGGCCCGTTTTGTTGAGTGAATCGGTTGCGTAACTCGCTCCAAATCTCAGAGGCATCGTCAACGAAGGCAACGCTGGACTTGATAGAAGGGCTGGCCGAGTTTTGGATCCAGGAAACCACCATATCATTGCATCGGCCCCGGATTTCGAAAAGAGGATCGGCAGGGTCTATTGGTTTGGGAACGGTACCCTCAATGAACTGAAGTTTGTTCTTGGCTCTCAAGGCTCGACACATGGCTCTGGACCAGATTGAGTAATTGTCGACGGTGAGTAAATCGGTGACCAAGGTGATAGCGGGATTGTCACCGATTTCCAGTCGAAACGGATTTGTGAGATCTGTTAGAATTTGAGTACGCATGAGGTCTTGTGAAGGAGTGAAGGATGGATTGGCAGCGTTTGATGTAGTTTCGGAAGCGGTTTGGTGAGACGCCATGTAAGTTTTGCGTTAAGCAAAACACAGAACGAAGAGGAAGAAGGAAAGCTGGGCAATGGCAGAGATGCGTTCAGGAAGAGGACGACGCAATGATGAAGAAGACGGACGCTAGCATTTTATTCATTTTCCTTCAATATTTACACAGCCCTCTATGCAACCCTTTATACAACGATATACACAGCAAATACAGAAAGAAAAGCAAAAAACGGGAAAGAAAAAATACAGGAGGAATACGGGAAAAGTAAATAAAAGAAATATGGACAAAAAATAAAATTACAAATTATGCAATATTTTATGTGATATTTTCCAATAAGTGAAGAGAAAATAGAAGAAGGTAAGAAGAAAAGATTGGGAAAAGGGGAAGAAGCAGAACAAGGGAATAGAGCGGGAAAAAAAAATAGATATTACCAAAGAAGAATGGGCAATCACAACTTTCAATATCAATTCAATTTCATCAATGAATCCTCCAACAATAGAGTTAGGGCCCTTATATTCCAATTAACGATAACTCGAAATAAGAAAGTAATAAAATAAAATATAACATTTCTAAAAAATTATGGGCTATCAAAATTATAAAATTTTACAAATCTCAATGATATTACAAATCAATAATCAAAAGCAGATAAAATAAAATCTCCCTAATTTTAAAATGCCTGCGTCACTTTGCCAAACCCAGGAGAAAAAAACAACACTGAACACTAATATGCTGTTATAATAGCAGACTGGTTTAAACTCAATTAAACAAGGCCTCCACAAAAGCATGATGGATAGACCAACAAGCAAACCAGCCATCTGATGACATACAAGAAGGTTTTGCCTTTTGTTCTGGCTAAGGAAGTTTTTAACCAAAGCTGCCATATCTATTTTCACCTTTCATCCGAATTCTATAGCACTAATGAATATGGTTTCAGAGGCTAGCCATTTTGAGCTCAAGGGAGCCCTTTATCCCTTTTTTTTTAACATAATCAGAAAAACCACAAAACATGGATCCCCAAATTTCAAACCCCACCTCCATTCTCTTCAATGCTTCTGTCCAGGATTATACAGGAATTAATAAGTAATAAAACAAATCAAGATCTCTACTTAGATCAACTAAACTTAGACTGGCGTGTACATACCATCGGGTTCAGGATCGGGCGAACTGACCAATGGAGCATGAAGAGAAGGCGGGTAGTGATCGGAGTACGCCGCCGATCGAATCTCCTGGACGCTTACTTCAGTTCCGGCCACTGATGCTGTCGGTATTACCGAACCCGTCCTTCCCAGATACTGATAAGAACTCCATTGCTCCTTCTCTTTCTCTACAATTTCACTTCTTTCTTTCTCTTTCACATAAATAAAAATTATTATTACAGCAAATTCAATCAACAAATCCAGCAGCTAGACTGAAAATAAATGGGAAATGAAGTGAACTTGGGAACTGAAGTTCACCTGAAAGCAACGGCTCATCCATCATCTGGTGCTCCATTAAGACAAGCATGAATAATAGAACTTTGGGAAAATTGATTACAGAGAAGACGCACTTATATGTTGAAGTTGTCTTAGCGAGTAAGGAAAATGAGGGAAGTTTATCTAATGTTCAGCAAACAAAATTTAAAATTAAAAAGACAAAAAACGCGACGAAATTGGTCCCACCCCACGCTGTCTCTGGCATTTGTGTTTAAATGGTGGGCTTCCACTTCTATTTTGTTTTTGTGAATTCAATCTTCAGCAGAAAACTTCCCAATTCCCCTCAGTTAGTTTGGTGAGTATACTTGATATCTGGCCCAAAAAATTCAACCCAAAATAATTTTAAGCTAGAGGACAAGATTCAACAGCCCAAGTCATCTGCACAACCCATTTCAGCGAATTTGTTCTTAAGTAGTTCAGTTTCGTGATTAGGTCGAGATCAATTTAATGGCCATGGCGATTTCCTTACTCTTATCTCCTAACGACCTCAAGCGTTGGTTGAAACCGTCATCGGAATAAAACTTATATGTCCGTCAATTTACTTAGCAGTTAACAATAAAAATTAATCGTCGCCTAATTTTTATGAAAATCTATCCTCTCCAATGGAAAAGGGGATCGATTAATCATCTAATACTTTCTCGGACAAAGAAAACAGACAAAAAGACACCAAGAGTACACTCTTTTTTTTCCAATCTAAGACATCATTATAAGAGTGCAAACCCTCAAACAAAAATATATATTTTACATCATTGATATTTCTTTTCATTTTAAAAAAATACTGACTTGAGTATTGAATGATATATCATGGAGTGAGTTCCACAAATCCTTTAACCTTTATTTTGTGATTGTATAAGATTCGGATAAAAGACGTACGAAGATCGAGCACACTTTAACGCCCGACAAACAAATTTTAAAATCTCATTATCCGTATAACAATCAGAATCCTCGGACACATCAATACTCGAAGATTCTTCATGTTAAACTTATTGAGATAGGCGGTCTAGTCTGGTTAGAAATTGACAAGTTTAGATAATTATATTTTTGTAGAGATTGTTAACATGGCAAGATTTTGCTAGATCATGGGTCGATGGATCCGGATTGTCATATCTTTGTTAAGCTTATTGAGGTGAACTCTCTAACCCAACCACTAATTGACAAGTCCAAATCACCATACTCTTGTTTAGATCATTGAGTTTAGTTTGACATTTATGACTTCTTTGAGCCATATGCTCTTAAAACTCAATATATTAATTTTTATATCACTAATTCTATTTGAGTTCCTTTAATTTTATTGATCTCTATTGTTATTGTACACCTAAATTTTATTATATTTTCGGATTATATAGTTACTTGCTGAACATTTGATTTATTTGTTATTATTTTTATTCTTTTAGAGTAGTGTCGGTTACTAAATAAAAGACTATAGAAGCACATCGTTAGAGAGGTCTAAAGGTTATTATATTGTTATTTTGATTATTTTTAGTCAAGTGCTTGTAGTTATAGGCTGCAATGCTATATTGAAGTATTGTGAGTTATTGTAAATAGTGCACTTATTAGGCTTGAGTTTTTAAAATAAATAGTATTATTATTAAATTATGTGAGTTATATATTATTGTGGATTAAAAAAATAAATAATGGCATAATTCAGTAAATTGAAGTTATATGATCGGGATTGTCACACTTATGGCATCAAAAAATAGGATTCAATGTGAATACTTAAAATCTCATAAAATAGTGATGATTTTGACTTCTAGAAGAGTATTGATACCTAAGCGAATACTTTAAAGAAACAGTATTAGAAATATATAGTATATCCTAGGAATGGGGCCTTAGGATATTATTATTGTTACGTATTTAAATCAAAATAGGTCATAATAATTAACAATAATTAAAACCATAAAATAAAATCTCAAAAATAAAACAATAACCAATACTAAATCCTAAATTTAGGCATAACCTAACAATAGGACCCACAGTCCTGACAATAACAATAATAACAATCACATTTATTTATAAGATCTCCCGAACTACTTATTTGGATAAATCAATAATAAAGACCTGCTCAAAAGTTCATAAGAAAAAAGGTGATTATCCCAAATAATACAATTAAATGCCACAATTGACAAAATAGTGAATATAATCCAATTCTAATTTCCATAACAATAAATCATGCTAACATTAACCCATCCTTTGTCCAAACGGTAATAAAACACAACCAAAACACAAACAAGCCAATTACAATTCCAGTGCTCATAGAATAGGATTAAAGTCTCTGCCAATAATCACATCCAAACTCCCTGTAATGAATCCGAAACCCACTAATCTAAAAAAATAAGAATCATGAGACGTGAGTCAAATATTCAACAAATATTAATATATAATATGTAACAAACCATATGTCCAAAATTAGAATGAAGTAACAAATCAATAGCAATAAAAATCTATAAAAATTAAAATCCAAATATTCGAAGTATCAAATCAACGAAAGTTTGAATGTAATCTCATACTCAAAAGTTTAATTTGAAATGAAGATCAAATATTTCCAAATATACGAAACCAACCAAATTCTAATTGCGGGCGAAACCTACGAATTTCAATCAAAATTTTAAGTATCCAAATCAATATAGGCAAAGCGCATCAAAAATCTAATGTATACTCAAATCGAAGAACCAAAGACGAAAAGACTGATTTTGAGAAAGGGTTACACATACTTCCGATAATCTTAGACCATAAATTACTATTTAGACCAATAGGCGGATTATCTACATATTATTCGCTATAGACGGGAATAAACGTCATTTTCTTTTACCACTCATAAATTCTGTCCAAATATATTATGACATCCGAATGTACTATGAATATACTAGTTTTATTCAATTTCTTACGATAATTCTCATAAAAATATAAAACGAATAGGATTTTTATATCACAAGTCTAAAACTTTTCCTATCAAATTGAAAAAGATACGAAACTTTCCCTCGAGAAAGTTAAACACAAAGCTTTCCACCACATGAAAAATGTATATATATTGCCTCGAATATACAAAATAGAGCTCAACCCAAAGCACATTGTATGGGTACCACATGTAAGGCCCATTTATAAGTTTTTATAACTTTTCTTTTACAAGTATACTTATATATAAATATAATATCTCAAAATATTTATCAATTTTTTTACAAAATAAGCAAAAACCTCAAATATTAGCGAAAAGCGAAATAAAGTCTCAAAATTTTCGGTAAATTCACATGTATGCACAAATAGATAAAGTGGAGGTGAGTAAAATCACATACATGTACATTAAATCCACTAAATGAAAGAAAAAATAGACAAAAATCAAAATAGACCGAGAATAGGCTATAAAGGTACCTGTATCAACCTCCAATCTTACAGATTTGACAAAAAGATATCTCAAAATCTCTCTTCGTCTCTTTCTCTCTCTTCCTTCCCTTCTTTTTTCTCTCTCCTTTCTCTTCTTACCCCATAAAATGACCAAAAATAGTGCACACTGCCTATTTATAGTCGAATCGGTGCATAAGCGCTCAGTGAGCATGTTTGGTGCCATGCCTTGCCTTATCTGTGTAGGAACATTGCCTCAAGTGCCTCGAGCGCAAGTATAATGGAATTCGTGCTCGAGTGCTGCATCAGCAGCTCCTTAGATGCACCTAATTTGCCATTTACGTAGCATGCGTCAGGCATGTCTCAAGTACCAAGTACTTCTATGCTCCCAATTTTCTTCAAATTCACATAGCATCATTATTTTCGATATACCAAAAATTAACATAAAATAAACCGATATTATCAATTAAATCGGACAAAAACCAGGTATTATTATTATTATTATTATTATTATTATTATATACTGATGGGTACACCAGTAATGGGTTGGCACAAAGAAATGTCAGCGGAAGCTCAAGAAGGCCAGTCAAAAAAAAAAAAAAAGAACAGATTAAGGACTAGATAATTACCCAGATAATTATAACCAAGGCCCAAATGATGGGAACAGTCAGCAAAATTAATTCTTCAAATTTACTCCAGAATCAAATTTTTACCCTACCTCTGAAACTCATTCACATTTCCGCTCAAATCTCCTCCATATCCACCCTGATATACAATAGCTTGTTCTGCATGAAAACATGAACCGTCATGAAGAGATGAAAACACAAGCAAACCCCCCCCCCTTTCTTTAAAGAAATTATGCATTGCATTTGCAAGAGACTTGAGATGATGAGAAGTGACTTGCCACAGGGCCAATTCTCCAGGTTCGTACTTTCATGTTTAGTGTCTTTGG
Source organism: Nepenthes mirabilis (assembly GCA_025585075.1). Classification (NCBI taxonomy): domain Eukaryota; kingdom Viridiplantae; phylum Streptophyta; class Magnoliopsida; order Caryophyllales; family Nepenthaceae; genus Nepenthes; species Nepenthes mirabilis. The sequence continues at coordinate 23,578 of JAODPA010067114.1, forward strand.
AGGAGCAGGTTCAATTATAAGTCACAGAATTGAAAGTCCTTGCCTCCAGCCTTGGAAATCATAAAAGTCATTTTCAAAAGGTTCACAATTACAAGGAATTAGAGTGTGGAATTGCAATTCGAACAAAACATTCCAATTCCCAGCCCAGTTCTAGGAGCTAATCACTATCTTATTGTATATTTAGGTTTCCTAATGTATTTCCTTCCTTTGAAAGTTCTCAGCCTATATGAGGAGTTGTAATATATTCATTCATGATTAAGTCTTATTTCGTAGCTTATTGATAGAACTTACTTTCTGCAGTGTTGTGTGATGCATCTAGTGCAGTGGTGTGATCCAGGTGATCACTTTTATCCATTCACTTCTCTGACTCCATAGCCTCAAACCAAAATGTCAAACCTTTTTTCATATCTTAAACCCCAGACAACCCTCATAAATTACTAGTTTTTATCAACCTATGTTGTCCTACATCACTTCCCCCCCCCCCCCCCCCAAAAAAAGTTGTCCTACATCACTTTTCTTTTTCCTAGCCCTACATTGATATTAAAAAATCAGCATTTCTTTTTCATTTATGCCTGAATTAAAACAGCCCCTATGTTTCAAAAACCATGAGCTTAGAAATATGCAACTACAGTGTGGTAATAAATATAAGCTCCAGCGTACTTCGCTACAACCCACTACCATGACCAAGAATAATGAGCTGGCAGTTGTTGCCTGAAAACAGATACATTGACCACCACGTCCTTTGTCTTGCATAATTGGAGCAACAATTCAATCAATCAGTACAGACTCTAAGACCCAGTTTTAAGAACTCTTAACACAATGTTAGAAGATCCTTTGTCTCATCATGAAGCAAAAGGCATCCATAATTTCTTGAATAATTTCTCTTCACTATCCACTTTTCCTCAGACAACAAGCTTTGATTTGCTCTATTTTTCTCCTCTCAGGTGATGAAAATGTATTAAATTAGTATATTTTACAGGGGTATTGAAGTGTTTTTCAAGCATAGAAACAAAATATCTTCGTTTAACTTTTGCAAACCGGACCATTTTTGGACATGACTCAATTCAGGTATTTGGGTCTAGGGTCTTATTCTTCAGGGTTTTGTCTCATGTTTGTGTGTGTGTATATATATACATACACACATATATATAAATACATACATATATACATACATACATATCTCATGTTTGTGAACAGCTGCACAATATATTGCTACTTAGGGTTCTGCTGCATTAGGTAATTTAAGGTTTGAGTGCATTATTAATGTATATAAGTTATTTTCCACGACTTACATAAGGGATATTTAATTTCAATTTGTGCAATATGTAATTTATTTTCTAAGACTAACATAATGGACTTATAATTTCACTTCGTGCATCAAATTTCAGCAATGACGACTTCAACAATTGATGCCAGAGATCTTAAGAAGCTGAAAAATGCTATGATTGACACTGTCTTACAGTCTTATGTCTCACAAAGGTAACTAGTTGAGAATTTGCATCATTTCGGAAGCACTTTCAAGCGATTATGAAGGCATCAATAAAGAAGTTGAATCTACAAGAAAGGAATTAAATCCTTGCATGACCATGTTTAAAAGTGATAGGGTCCAAACTAAACAGCTACACCAAAAATCCTATCGGGGCAAGTCCAGTTGGGCCATAAATCGACAAAGCTCCAAACCAAGATTCTTGAGTTCCAAACTGATCATCCGGGGGGCAGAAAAAGTCAGCTGAGCTCCAGATCAACAATGTTCCAGACCAGGTCAGCTGAGCAGAAAGCGGAGAGTTTATTACTACCTTTGCCAGAAAGGCAGACAGCAAAAGGCCAAACATAGTTCCAGGTTGTCTAAGTTCCAAGACCGAGACCAGCCAAGAACAAGATTGGCCCCCCAGACATAGTCGCCGAGCTTTAGGACAAGCCACCGGCCCCTAGATGAAGTAATCCATCCTCCAAGACATCCTAGCAAACCCTCATTCAGCTCAATTGAGTGCCTGACATAAATAGCGAGTTTCTATGAGAACTAAAAGACCACCCAATGATTAGACATATCCTAATGACAATAAGATGATCTTCAAAAAGCTGGAATGCTTCTCCATAAAGGAAAGACATATCATATCTGAAAAAGAGACTGCTGTAACGGTGGCAGAAATGGTGAAAGGGATAGGTACTAACATGACTGTTTCCAAAAGTAAAAGGTAATGTCACATAAAGGAAAGGTGAGTTTTGGCCAGTCATCTACTAAAGGGAGAAGCATGGACTGGCAGATGTTTAAGCACACAATTGCCAGCTCACCGGAGGACAATTGGCCACAGCTCCTCTCCTTCATCCTCATGCTATAAAAGGAGCCTTGGCCACCAGAAACATGGATTTGATCAGAAAAGAAGAAAGACCTTAATCCTTTTGAAAGAAATCTTCGAGTAGTTTGTTCTGCCCGTCTTAATAGTCATTGCTAGTTGACCTTGCTGGCCACAGTGTTTCTCACCATTGCTAGCAAGACATGTTTTATTTTACAGGAATACTCACATCATTAACTCGCCTCAGGTGTCTATGCCACAAGCCACATCATCCTCAATGTCATCAGAAGAAAGGGACAGGGATTGTTCCTCGATCAAGCACTTAGTATCAAAAGCATTAAAGTCAAATCACCCAGTCACAAGATATTAAAGCAACCCTAAAAAGAGGTTAAGAGGAAGTCACCTGGCAAATGAAGGCAAGACTGGATTGAAGGCCTAATAAGGTTCCGAAAAATTAAAGACTATCGACTAAGCGAACACTGCAAGCTTCCAAGTCGTGCTTTGGCTTACAAATGATTGTGGCCCTGTGATGGGGTCCAAATTAAACAGGTTCACCAAAATACCCTACCCAGGGCAAGTCAGGTGGGACCATAGATCTGCAAAGATCTGAATCTGGCTGCCTGACTTCTAGGCTAGATTGGCCAGATGGCACAAAAAGGCAGTTGAGCTCCAGATTGACAGAGTTTTGAACTAGGTCGACCTCACAGCAGGCTAGACTTTCCGACATGAAGATCAACCAAAATCCATGTCATCAAAATTCCTAGACCTATAATGACTAAGCACTAGAGCAGCCGGAGCCACATACCCACTTGGTCGAGCTTGAGGGTTAGCCGTTCAGCCTCCATATCAATCATCCAGCCTCAATACCATCCCAGCTTGATTGAACCCCAACAAGAAATAGCAACCACCCAGCAATTAAGGCGTATCCCAATGACTGTCAAAAGATCCTGAAATCACTGAAATGCTTCCATATGAAGGAAAGACAAATTGTATGCTCAAAAAGGGGCATGGTGGCAACTGTGATCAGAATGGTGAATGGAATGGACACTGGTATGACTAGTTTCCCATAGGTAAAAAGTGAATTGCATCAAGGAAATGTGGAGTTTGTCCATCTATCAAAGAAGGGTAAAAGCATCGACCGGCGTTCAAATGCTGAGTTTCCGTATATCCAATACGGTCAACAAGCCATTGCCAGATCACTAGAGGGTCATTGATCATAGCCCCTCTTTCCTTGAACTATAAAAGGAGCCTTGGCCGCTGAAAAAAGGGATCAGATCAAAAAAGAAGAAAGGCCTTCATCCTGTCTTCTGAAAGATATCATTAAGCATCTTGATTCCGCAACAATGTTCTCTTAGCTCTCAGTCCACAGCTTATAGACTCATGATCTTTATATTTGTTGTCCGCTAACCTTGTTGACCACGATATTTCTCACCCTCATCAGCAAGACTTGTCCTCTTTTGAAGGAATACTCACATCGTTAACTCATTTCGGGCATTTGCACCACCAGATACAATGTCCTCAACATCACTGAAAGAAATGATCGGGAAGTGATCCTCGAGCAAGCATTCACTATCTCTTTGGAAACTTATCTCCAAAAACCTCCCTGCTGACTCCCAAAGAGGAAATATCCTTAGTTGGTCAACACAGTCATCCCTCCACTGATTGCACAAGCTATGATGCGTTCGAGCTGTCAGCGTCGTCGTCTGCAAGGAAGGACAAAGGAGGAAAAGTTCTGGGTGAGGGAGAAGACGAGAGGGGAAGACAAGAAGAGAAGGGGAGATACTCGGGGAAATGAGGATTAGACGAAGACAGAGGAGGCAGAGAAAAGAAAGCAGAATAGAGTAGTAATTAGTCTACTTCTGTTATTAGTTCCCAGCCTCTATATTCTGAGTACATGGCATGAATAAGGAAAATAGAATGGCACGTGTGAATGTCTGTAACAGAATAAGAATAATGGTATGAGGGCTAACAGCCCATATGCTCCTATAACCAACAATATACCCATTAATATGGCAGTAACCATATATAGCTATATACTAGTATGATGACACAAAAAAAAACTATACGTAGCCACGGTATTTCCAAGGGACTTGTACTGAACGGGAGCTTCTTTGGGTTCTCGGCTAGGGTGGCATTGGTGCCGTCAAATCCGTTGCTATGAGACCCGTAACATTACCCACCCCATCGAAAACAACCTTGTCCTCAAGGTTGAAAGCGGGGAAGTCTTGCATAAATTCCGCGGCTAATTCCCACGTAGCTTCTTCCGTGGTTTGCGACTCCCACTGGACGAGAAATTGAGGAATGAAAACACCATGCTGTAGCACTTTGCGGAAGCCAATTATCTAGGATGGAGATAGGAGTGGCTGGAAACCCCGAGCTTCGTGTGGAAGTGGAAAGTGCTAACTGGGTGCGGTAGCAGAGCCACGCTTCAGCAAGGAGACGTGGAAGACATTGTGAATGCGAGAATAATCGGGAAGATCTAAACGATATGCTACTGGCCCGATGCGTTCCACAATGCAGAAAGGGCCGTAATACCTTTTGACCAGTTTGTTGGATTGCCGATGAGCTACTATAGATTGGCGGTAGGGCTGAAGTTTGACATAAACCCAATCTCCCACTTGAGATTCCTTGTCGGATCGATGAGCGTCAACTTGATTTTTCATGCGCAGCTGAGCCCATTGAAGATTTTCCTTAAGCCAAGCAAGCAAGGACTCACGGGAGGTGAGCAGATCATCCACGGCAGCAACTAGGGAAGTGCCGTGAATGTAATCAACTAAGGAAGGTGGAGGAATGCCATACACTGCTTCGAAGGGACTGATTTTTGTGGAGGAGTGCTTCGCGGTGTTATAACTCCATTCTGCCCAAGGTAAAAATCGTACCCAGGTAGCCGGATTGTCAGACACAAACAGCGGAGGTAGTCTTCTAAACAGCAGTTGACAACCTCGATTTGACCATCCTTTTGAGGATGATAGGAGCTACTGTGGCATAGGGTGATGCCTTGCAATCGGAAAAACTCCTTCCAGAATTTACTCATGAAGAGAGGATTACGGTCAGAGATAATCTCTGTAGGCATACCGTGCAATCGGCAGATTTTTTGAACAAAAACAGTGGCCAGGTCTTCTGCCGTGAACTGGGAGTGGAGGGCTGTGAAATGGGCATACTTGAGAAGTCTATCCACGACCACAAATATGGCAGTCTTGCCATTGGAAAGTGGCAAGTGTGTGATGAAATCCATGGAGAGTGAATCCCAAATCTTTCCAGGAATGGGACGGGGTTACAGCTTACCGAGAGAGGCCATGTCAAGGGGCTTGACCTGTTGACAGGTGGAGCAGTGGGAAATATACTCTCGGATGTCGTTGCGCATGTGTGGCCAATAGAAATTGGTTGCTATGCGAGCTAGAGTGCGTTGAAAACCCGCATGGCCCCCAACTGGTGAGTCATGATACTCATGTAGAATGAGGTCCTGTAAGGTTGAATTAGTGGGTACAAAGAGACGGCCCTTGAAGAAAACGAGGCCATCCCGCACCGTATAGTGCTCGAAGTCGTCCGGTTTATCTTGTATGGCAGCCAGCATCTCGAAGGAAGTTGGATCGCTGGTGCAAAATTTGCGGAGGGCAGAAATTAAAGCCACCACAGGGCGTGAGGAAGCGCACAGAGCATGATAGGAGTCGTTAGGTAACCGAGACAGGGCATCAGCAGGACCGTTCTCCTTGCCAGGTCTGTAGGTGATTTCAAAGTCATATTCCAACAACTTGGTAATGCATCGTTGTTGCTCTGGAGTGTGAATTGTTTGGTTTAAGAGGACCTTGAGGGGCTGTTAATCAGTTTGGATGAGAAATTTTGCTCCCAGCAAATATTGCCGCCATTTTTTGACGGCCTCGGCAATGGCACAGAGTTCCCGGATGTAAGTAGAGGCACCTTGCAATCTAAGACTCAGCAGTTTATTGAAGAAAGCAATCGGGTGCCCGGCTTGCAACAAGACCACACCAATGCCATTTCCTGATGCATCCATTTGGATGGTAAATATTTTGGAGAAATCAGGCAAAGTCAAGACAGGGGTAGTGGTGAGGGCATTTTTGAGTGCGTTGAAGGCTGCTGTGGCTTCGGTAGTCCAGATGAAGGCATCCTTCCGTAGTAAGTGGGTAAGTGGTGCTGTGATTTGAGCATAACGGGCGACGAACCGGCGGTAATACCCGGCTACGCTCAGGAAACCTCGTAGCTGTTTGACATTGGTAGGCTCCGGCCATTGTTGCACCGCTATAATCTTGGCAAGGTCCACCTCAACTCCCTGTGCTGAAACAATGTGTCCCAGATACGTTATCGAAGTGCGCCCGAACTCACATTTGCTGCATTTAGCATAGAAGGCTTGGTCCCGTAGAATCTGGAGGACCCAGGTGAGATGATCGTAATGTTGCTCCCAGGTCGAACTGTAAACCAGTATGTCATCAAAGAAAACAAGGACAAACTTCCGAAGAGAAGAGCGGAAAATATGATTCATTTCAGATTGGAAAGTGGACGGCGCATTTGAGAGACCAAAAGGCTTTACTAAGAACTCATAGTGACCCTCATGAGTTCTGAAGGCCGTTTTGTGTACATCAGTCGTGTGCATCCTCATTTGATGGTACCCAGAGCGTAAGTCCAGCTTCGAGAAGACACGGGCCCCATGTAGCTCATCTAATAACTCATCCACAGTAGGAATGGGGAACTAATCTTTAATGGTGATTGCATTTAGTGCTCGGTAGTCCACACAAAAACGCCAGCTGCCGTCTTTTTTTTTCACCAATAGAACTAGAGATGAGAAAGAGCTGATACTCGACTGAATTGTTCCTTCTGCTAGCATCTCCCTAATCAGTCGTTCCATTTTAGATTTTTGGAAGTGGGGGTATCAATATGGTTTGATGTTCACTGGCTCAGTGTTTAGCTTGAGGAAAATTCGATGGTCAGTGGAGCATTGCGGGGGTAGCCCATGTGGGAGTTCAAAAATGTCTTTGAAGGTAGAGAGAATTTGGAGGAGTGTTCGGATAATCTGTGGATCTGTATTTGGGAAAAATTGGTTAGAGTTCAAGAGGGTAGTGGCAAGGATGTTCTGGGATGATTCAAGTGTAGGCACAATGGTGAGCTGAAAATAGGAGGCCACTGACTGGGTGGAATCATCTCTCTTCAGTTGGCTTAATGACATAGTGGAGACAAACGCCAGCGGCAAGCCATATAAGGTAACCTGTGTATACCAGCATAGTCAAAACTCATCCAAAGTGATCGGTAATCAAACAACACCGGGCCAATTGTGGTGAGCCATTGAACACCTAACACCATATCAACTCCATAGATTGGTAACAAATATAGATCAACAGCAAAGCCAGCTTGCGCCAAGGTGACCTCGATATTGGTACACAGCCCTTCGCATTTCAGGGAGGCCTCATTTCCCACAGTGGCGCTGAGGAGATGAGAAGGCTCAGCAGAGAGGCCAAAATACTTCGCTATGCGTGTTTGGAGAAAATTATGAGTGGATCCACTGTCCACTAAAATGACCATAGGCTGACCGGAGATAGTGCCTTGCAGTCACAAGGTGGAAGGGACAAAATGTCCTTCCAAAGCGTGAAGAGAGATAGATGGAATAGCTTCTAGGGATGGAGGGGTTGGGTCAGTTTCCTGAAGCTGATTAGGAACATAATCTGTGTCATCTGAGCTCACTTCAAAATTTTGAAGCTTGGGCAAAATACCTCCCTCCTCGTCAGCCAACATGCACAAAAATTTGGGAGGGCTGCAACGATAACTAGGGGTAAATTTCTCATCACAATTGAAGCATAACCTGCGGGTTTGGCGAGCAGCCATTTCGGCTAGAGTCAATTTTTTTATGGGTAATTTAGGAGGAGGAGGCTTTACCGATACTGGGAGCGGATTGGTGAGGGTCCTGGGTATGGATGAACGTTGCCAACTCGTGCGACTGGCCTCCAACTTCTCCTCGACCAATTTGGCCATTCCGATGGCGTCCGGTAGTGCCAATGGTTTTAACAACAGGATTTCGCAACGGATATCATCCTTAAGGCCCGAAATGAAGCAATTTAACAGATTAGTAGTTGATAAGCCTTGTGTCCGTGTCGAAAGTGACTTGAACTCCATAATAAAAGCCGTTACGGTGGTCCCTTGGCGGAGCTTGTACAAAGTGGCTTCTGGGTTCCAGTATGACGATGGGCCAAAACGGAGCTCGAGAGCCTTTGTGAATGCTTCCCAGGTGGATAACCGGTGGGTGACATGCATCCATTGGTACCATTGGAGCGCAGTGCCCGAAATGTAAAATGCGGCCACCGTCAGTTTCTGGTCAGGTAGGTTGCCATGGAACAAAAAAAATCATTCAATCTGGAAGAGCCAACTGGTAACATTGTTACCGGTGAAGAGTGGTATTTCGAGCTTTAGTAACCGGATGGGTGAGGAGATCGGTGAATCGGTCGAAGGCAAAGGTAGTGGAGCAACGATTTGTGTTGTGGGAAGTGTCGTCAAGGAAAGAGTGAAGGAGGGGGGAGTCGGCAACAATGGCGGGTTTGATGTTGGTAGGGATTGTCGCTCTAGCCGATTTAGGGATTGTCTCATCTCGGAGATGGTTTGCTGTAATTAACGGAATGTTTGTTAGATCTGTTCAGTGGTGGTGGAAATGGAGGAGATTCGGTCAGCATGTTCCTTCAACTCCTGCATGATGCTAGAGATGGACTCATCGTGCGCTCGGTATCTCGTCGTCATGCCCTCAGCCATGGGTCTCAATGATGCATTCGGGACGTCAACGTCATCGTCTGCAAGGAAGGACAAGGGAGGAAAAGTTCTGGGTGAGGGAGAAGACGAGAGGGGAAGACGAGAAGAAAAGGGGAGATACTCGGGGAAAGGAGGATTAGATGAAGACAAAGGAGGCAGAAAAAAGAAAGCAGAATAGAGTAGTAATTAGTCTACTTTTGTCATTAGTTCCCAGCCTCTATATTCTAAGTACATGGCATGAATAAGGAAAACAGAATGGCACGTGTGAATGTCTGTAACAGAATAAGAATAATGGTATGAGGGCTAACAGCCCATATGCTCCTATAACCAACTATATACCCATTAATATGGCAGTAACCATATATAGCTATATACTAGTATGATGACACAAAAAATAACTATACGTAGTCACAGTATTTCTGAGGGACTTGTACTGAACGGGAGCTTCTTCGGGTTCTCGGCTGGGGTGGCATTGGTGCCGTCAAATCCGTTGCTATGAGACCCGTAACAAGCTATCACAGCCATATTCCATTCTCATCGACCACCCAATGAGCCACAACCTCAGTATATCTTCCCTATTTTCTCCCCACAGCCGCCTTTTCCGGTTTGGATAAGTCACAAGCATAAGAGTAAGAGGAGTATTCCTAGGAGATATTTGAAGGGCCTTCTCGTCTCGTGAGTTCTCGTGGTGCACAGGTTTCAAGTAGTTCTCGTGGTGCACAGGTTTCAAGTTTAGGTTCCTAGACCTAGTGTTTGCCTAGGTCGGGGCTGATAAACATATGGGTTTGTGCAGAAATTCAGGGCCAAGTCAAATAATTAGACAAAGTCCTTACATGGGATGTTAAATCGAACTAGAACAAATTAGCTTTGTGATGCAAGGAAGGGAAAATAAGGTTAGGGAAGAAGAAATGGTTGGGAGAAGGGGAAGAAACAGGAGAATGGAACAGAAAGAAGAGAAACAGATATTACCAGAGAAGGAAGGAC
>JAODPA010067115.1:0-10684 GCA_025585075.1 Nepenthes mirabilis
GGGCTTCCTTACAGGCATGGTTGTTCTGATTTTACTTTTCGTAAGGCCTTCCTTACTGGCGTTGTAGGCATGGTCATACTGACTTTATTTTTCATAGGGATTTCTTTATTATTTTTGGTCAACTGGCCTTGACCGGACTTAATTATTTTTCATAAAAGCCAGAGTTCTAATTCCATTAAATCGAAGTTCATATAGCCAGAGTTCTTGTGCACTAGAAGCCGGAGCTCCTTATTCATAAAAGTCGGACTCGATTTTCAGCAAAGAAGTCCGGGCTTCCCTTCACCATGCAAGGGCCGAACTTGAATTCATCTTAAGGCCGAGTTACTTTTCTTATTATATTTTCCGGTCAACTTCTTCAAATCCGGTCAACTCTTCCAATCCGGTCAATATCTTCCAATTCGGTCAACTCTTCAATTCCGGTCAACATCTTCAAATCCGGTCAATTCTTCCAATCCGGTCAATATCTTCAAATCCGGTCAACTTCTTCTTATTATTCACTCCGTCCATCACCTTTTCATCAAATTCGGATTTTATTCTCCTTGCATCCATAATTCTACTCCGGCTTTACCAACACACCCGGCCGGACTTGATTTCAGCTTAAGTGAAAGGCCAGACTGCTTTTACACTAAGGGAGGACGGACTTCTTTTACGCTAAGAGAAGACGGACTTCTTTTTCCTCACACAAAGGCCACGCCGGTCGTTATGCCACTTTGGCCTCACTTCACACAATGTACTCTGGCCTTAATGCTCTAAGGCCGGTTTGGAACTTCTTATTACATTTTCTGGTCAACTGTGTTGACCGGATAACCTTTAGTTTTTCCTCGATCCTTTGATTATTTTGACTCGATGACTGGGACTTTCTATGCTTCAGAAGTTGGGTCATTACATTCTCCCTCACTTATAAAAATTTCGTCCTAAAAATTTGATGATCCTTACGGTCTCATAATCACACGTATTCTTTCATTCAGAAGTTATTCCCTCAGAAAAGGATTACTCTAGGAACCCTCAAGCATTTGAATCATCCTAATTCTTATAAAACAAATTCTCAGCCTCTCAGAACGACGCTATCAAGTCACTTACTGATTTTCTCAACCATTGACATAAGGAAGACCTTATAACGATCCTCAGAATTTCAAAAGCGACCAACCAAAATGCTGGCCATTTCTCCAATTTAGTTTGATACTTCAAATGGATCCAATGAATTTTCACTTTAGTTCATTCCATGCTTCAAAAGAATTCAATCACGGGGACCTTAACCTTACCCTTAAATTCCTGAGTTATGGGTTCATGCTGGGCTACCCTGGCTTAAACAGTTCTAGGATGGTCATATTATGAAGACAACCCAAAAATCCTCAGACTACTGCCACATTCCGAGTTACAGTCATAACAATCACTCGAAGAGTCAACATCACTTTAAATTATTACCCAAAATCTTAAGATCCCAAGGTCACGCCACCAAAGTGTTATAAGCCTAACAGGGCATTTCCTCCACAAAAGTTGATTCCTCATTTTTTTTTTGAAATTCATAAACCCTATCGGTCCATCTTATCTACCTTGAGGTCCTGGGATATTTTATAATAATGCCAAAGTCTATGCTTCCACGGTTCTGTATAGAACTCTCAACGATCTCCGTAGATTTTGACACAATCTTAAATTATTGGTCAATAGATATGTCAACCTAATCTTCCTTCTTCTAGACATGGGATCATCACAATGCCATCTTAAGTCTAAAAATCCACATCGTCAACCTCATTATACCTCAAGGCTACCCAAAAGTCCAAACACTTAATCATTTTCCCAAAACAGTCATGAATTGTCATCCTAGGACTTGATACACCTAAAATTTACTCCAGTCATACCAACATCGAGCCAATGGCCTAATCCTTACAATTGCTAGGTTGATCAGGCAACCATTCTTAACGAATTACTAGCTTCAATCCACAGTCGATTGACCTTAAACTGAGATTAATTAACCTAGGCCTTAGATCAACACTGATCAATTTAAGAACCCAATTGCACCACCTTCCTTTGATTCAACTTAACCTTTCCTAAGCTTCCACTTTTCGATCAATCAATTCCTAAGGCATCTCAACTCTCTGATACCAACTGCGACGGCCCGCACGTAAAACGCCGTCGGGTCTTAATAGCATTAATGGATATAAAAAATGTTTACTTTCAATCAGGATTTCATAAGGCCGAACTGCTTGAGCTAGCCTTCAGATTTTAATTTCAGTTCGAACTTGAGATGCATACTAGAATTGTAAATTTCGTTTATCCAAAAGGAATCACGGAAATATGACTAACATCCATAGATTCTCAACAGCGAATCATTTTACAAGTCTCCACAAAATATCAAAATAATTAAACAAGCTCTTCCTCAGCTCCGGCTAACTGAACTATTGGCTACCCCATAATGTTCTACTCAACTTCGTCCTCCATGAGCCTTTCGTCATCTGAAAATAACAAGAGTGAGCTACACAACCCAGCAGAATACTCACATGCAGAAAACAGAGAACATAAACATATATATATAAGTGAATATAATTTAGCATACAAAAATCATCATGTCCTTTAGTTCGAAATTTCCTTAGTCTTTTTCTTCTTGTCTTGTCTGCTGAAAACCCATGAAAACCATTGAAAATTCTTATCATTTTTAGGGACCGGACGGGAGTGGACAATATTAAGAACGGGTTGTGTGAAATCTCACAACCTAAAGCCGTATCCCCTCATTACGCTCCCCGGGGCGGGAGGTAATGCCTTTAACCCGACATACGAGGCCATAGTCCAAAAGTCTTATGCCATCCCTTCATTATGCTCCCCGGGGTGGGAGGTAATGCCTTTAACCAGGCATACGGGGCCGTAGTCCAAAAGTCTTATGCCATTCCCTCATTATGCTCCCCGGGGCGGGAGGTAATGCCTTTAACCCGACATATGGGGCCATAGTCCAAAAGTCTTATGCCATCCCCTTGTTATGCTCCCCGGGGTGGGAGGTAATACCTTTAACCCGGCATACGGGACCGTAGTCCAAAAGTCTTATGCCATCCCCTCATTATGCTCCCTGGGGCGGGAGATAATGCCTTTAACCCGACATACGGGGCCGTAGTTCCTTTTTAAACAGAAAGCCGGAGTTCTTTTTCAGACAGAAGGCCAGAGATCTCTTTCAACAGAAGGTCGGAGTCCCAAAAAGCCGAAGCTCTTTTGTCAGAGTCGGACTTCTTTTCTTAAAACCAAGTCGGAGTCCCAAAACCGAAGTTCTTTTCAAAAGGCGGAGTTCTTTTATGAAATCCGGTGTTCTTAAAACGGGAGTGATCTTTCTTAATAATCCGGAGCTCTAAAACCGAACTGACTTTTCTTTAAAATCCGGACGGCTAAAACCGGAGTGAATTTTCTTTAAAATCCGAGGTGCTAAAACCGGAGTGATCTTTTCTTTGAAATCCGGAGTGCTGAAACCGGAGTGACTTTTCTTTAAAATCCGGAGTGCTGAAACCGGAGTGATCTTTCTTAAAAATCCGGAGTGCTAAAATCGGAGTGCTTTTTCTTTAAAATCGGGGTGCAAATTTCTTCTTAAAAACCGGAGTGACATTCCTTTAAAACCGAAGTTCTTTCTTTCATAAAGGCAGGAGTGCGCAAACTCAAAAGCCGGAGTTCTCTTTAAAAGAGGCCGGAGTTCTTTTTGGACGGAGTGCCTTTTGGACGGAGTGCCTTTTTGGACGGAGTGCCTTTTGGACGGAGTGCCTTTTTAGACGGAGTCCCTTTCATTAACAAGACGGAGTGCTTTTCATTAACAGGACGGAGTGCTTTTCAGTTACAGGACGGAGTGTTTTTCACTAACAGGACGGAGTGCTTTTCATTAATAGGACGGAATGCTTTTTTTTCCTCAAAGGGATGCAGTGCTTTTTACTCAAAAGGGACGGAGTGATTTTTCACTAATAGGATGGAGTGCTTTTCATGAGATTATCAGAGTTCATAAAAGTTGACAATCAATTATAAAAATCCAATTTCATGAATATCACAGTTTCCTTTAAACATGTGATTACGAACGATAAATGACAAGAACAGAACAAGTATCATACGTACATAATTTCATAAGGATATACATACTAGCATAGCAAACATGCAGAATCATAAACTTTAAAAATAGGGGTGAGTATTCTTGCCTGGATTGGATCTATGAGCCTTTCACTTGGTTCTGGCTCGAAGTTCTTAACGCTTTCACCTGGGCTTTTGCCTAGCTTCCTCTCCTAAGTCATGGGGAGGGCTATTACTTATAGGCGTGGTAGTAAGTAGGGCAGGTCAGCTTCTCGTACTTCTTTCTTTTCTACGAGGTCATCAGGGTGGTTAGGAGTAGGTAACCTACCCAGGCATGGTCGTTCTTTACTTTTCGTAAGGGCTTCCTTGCAGGCATGGTTATTCTGATTTTACTTTTCGTAAGGGCTTCCTTACTGGTGTTGTAGGGATGATCATACTGACTTTATTTTTCGTAGGAGATTTCTTTATTATTTTGGGTCAGCTGGCCTTGACCGGACTTAATTGTTTTTCATAAAAGCCAGAGTTCTAATTCCATTAAACCGAAGTTCATATAGCCGGAGTTCTTGTGCACTAGAAGCCGGAGCTCCTTATTCATAAAAGCCGAACTCGATTTTCATCAAAGTTCGGGCTTCCCTTCACCATGCAAGGGCCGAACTTGAATTCATCTTAAGGCCGAGTTACTTTTCTTATTACATTTTCCGGTCAACGTCTTTAAATCCGGTCAACTCTTCCAATCCGGTCAATATCTTCCAATCCGGTCAACTCTTCAATTCCGGTCAACATTTTCAAATCCAGTCAATTCTTCCAATTCGGTCAATATCTTCAAATCCGGTCAACTTCTTCTTATTATTCACTCCGTCCATCACCTTTTCATCAAATTTGGATTTTATTCTCCTTGCACCTATAATTCTACTCCGGCTTTACCAACACGCCCGGCCGGACTTGATTTCAGCTTAAGTGAAAGGCCGGACTGCTTTTACACTAAGGGAGGACGGACTTCTTTTACGCTAAGAGAAGACGGACTTCTTTTTCTTCACACAAAGGCCATGCCGGTCGTCAGGCCACTTCGGCCTCACTTCACACAATGTGCTCCGGCCTTAATGCTTTAAGGCCGGTTTGGAACTTCTTATTATATTTTTTGGTCAACGCAGTTGACCGGATAACCTTTAGTTTTTTCTCGATCCTTTGATTATTTTGACTCGATGACTGGGACTTTCTATGCTTTAGAAGCTGGGTCGTTATACTATGGACTTAGAAAGGGCAATCCTATTTCTAATTAGGCTGAACATCTATTCTTGACTCATTTAACCTTACCTCTTACTCAGAATTTCATAACCTAATTACAGGGTACTGCATCTTTTACCAACGCCCTTGGGTATTATTTCAACTCTAGAGGTTCGCATTTCCTTAAGAATCAACCCCAAACCATTAGCTCTACTTATTTGCTATGCCAACCAAATGAATCAAGCATCCTTTCTTCCAGCTGTATACTCATCTATGCTACAGTTTCTAAATCTCACAAAATCCACAAAGCATACATATATCTGTACAATCAAGAAATAATTTCAAATTTTTGTTTTTGGCGAATAGGAAACACATAACAAAATCAAAATTTCGTGATTAAGAAAATACCTTCGTTCACCTTCGGGATGTCTTTGGCCTTGCACTATTATCGCAATACTCTAGCCACAACAACCGACTTCCTTTCTTTCGTCCCTTTGGTAACAGGCAATCTTTTATCAGGTGGCCCAATTTTTCACAATTATAGCATGCTCCTATGACTTTATAACAAGGTTTCCCCGTGTGCTTCTTCCTACAATATGCGCACGTAGCTGTTGAATTAGTCACCGATAAAGCTTCGGTAGTGCTCTTCCCTATATGTACCATTCTTTCTTTCTTAGATGACTCAGGTGGTTCTACATT
The DNA here is from genome assembly GCA_025585075.1 of Nepenthes mirabilis. Classification (NCBI taxonomy): domain Eukaryota; kingdom Viridiplantae; phylum Streptophyta; class Magnoliopsida; order Caryophyllales; family Nepenthaceae; genus Nepenthes; species Nepenthes mirabilis. The sequence goes on from JAODPA010067115.1 coordinate 5,953, forward strand.
TGATCTCCTATCAGGACTTGTCCAGCTAGCTGCTCTTTTTGCAAGTAATTTTTGTGTCTCTAACTCCTTCTCGAGTACTAAGGCCCTATCTAGGACCTCAGTATAATCTTGAAACTCCTGGGTCACTAATTGATTCCTAATCTCATCATTTAACCCTTACAGGAACTTCTTGGTCATCTTTGATTGATCTTTACCTATGAAAGGTACATGATAAGATAATTCGATGACCTTGCGCTATACTCCACTACGGTGCGACTCCCTTGCCTAAGTTCCTTAAGGGCTCTTTCCTTCCAATCCTGAAGGTTATTGTGAATATACTCTTCCCAAAAAGCCTCCTAAAACGTCTCCCAAGAAATTTCCTCATCCAGCCATCCCATTGCTCTTTTCTTCTCAGCCCATCAATCATCGGACTCTATTTCCAATTTATAAGTTGTAAAGGTAACGCCTTCACTATCAGAACATTGGATAACGGTAAGTATTTTCTTAAATCTTCTAATCTAATTTTCTACCTTCAACGGATTTGCTTCCCCTAAAAATTCAGGCACCTTCTCTGCCTTAAACCTCTCGTACATAGCTGGAATTGGTTGTGATGCAAGAACCAGTGCCACACAATGCTACTCCGTCTTCTCTACCACATGCGTCACTCTTTCTAGCAAGGTCATATACTCAGCTTCTTGATCATGGGGGGTACTACCACCACCCCGGCCATCTCTTCTTCCCCTTTCATTAGACACCCTATAGTCAAGACAGGCACAACATTGGAATCTCAAAAAGGTCAGTTGAAGGAAAGGAAAGTATCCAATATTTCTATGAAATTTGAACTTAGCCTAGGGACTAATTTCTTAAGTGTTCTAGTCACCTTAGTTATCCTGACCTATTCCAACAGAAACTTAGTACAAAGATTCAAACCTATACTTCCACTTTTCGATTGATCAAATCCTAAAGCATTTATCTCTTTGATACCAATTGTGACGGAATAGATATATATATATTTTTTCTCATATGATTCCGTCAGTCACGACAGAAATAAATAGCCTGTACCGTAACACAGTACATGCATACTACTATCACAACACGCAAACACAGGATCATAGATACCATCTAGGACCCATATAAGATATCTATAAAAATATGCAGTGGAAGTCGATCTAAAAATCTGCCGAAGCATTCATATTCATATCCAAAAGCTCATTTGCGCATATGTAGGTGTAATGGTCTGATTACAATTTGGTATATATATTTTATCAAGACTGCTTCCTCCGTGATAACTCCAAAAGTACTTTAAATCTTCAGGAATCCTTTAGATTGAGCCCTAGTCTTTCTCGTCAGGCACAACTCTATATAGTCTTCTCCAGAGGGGAAAAAATAGTAAAACAGTGAGCCGAGGCCCAGTAGGGTACATGTAGGTAGGCAGTAAAACATATATGAAGAACAAAACTCAATAATACAGATACCATTGAACATGAAGAAATAAAGGTCATAAGGAAGTAGAATCACGACACAGACGTAAAATAGAAACGATCAAACTTTAAAAATCGAAAATTATTGTACTCATATTTCGGAAAGCAGAAGTCGGTCTTACCTTAATATTTTACAGAAATCTCATCTTTATTAGTAAAAGACCCTACTAGTAGACCCTACTAGTAGAGGGGGCGAATAATCGAGGATAGATTGTGTACATCTCCCCACAATCAACGGCAATAGACAGAACAGAATAGATGATCCCACCTCACGAGATGCTTCCCCAATCCAAGGGGGCGTCGGCCAGAACAGAACAGAAACTACCCTCCTATTATAATGTCCTAAGGAGGAGCGGACCACATATAACTCCATGGGCAGAGTTATCCTCGATTACCACCATAACATTCTAAGGCATGCCGGAGAACCTAACCTGACTGCATATTTGCCCTAAGTCCACAATAACAGAAACAGAAACATTTTCTTCTTATCGTTTACTGAAAGCCATTCTCAGTATCAATAGGAAACATTACTATTAACCCTTCAGAGATTGTGTAAAGATATCTTAAGGCCGGTTCAAAGTTCATATACTTCAAGCCGGTTTCAGATCACAGAACTTAGTTCAAAAATCATATACTTTAAGCCGGTTTTAAATCATAGAACTTATACATTTCATTACAAAGCCGATTTTAATTTACAATACAAGTGCTGGTTTTGAAATCACAGTGCAAATACTTGTTTCAAAATGCTCTAAGGCTAGTTCAACTTTCATGGGTAAATTTTCGGTTTCAAAACACAGTTCAACTTTCATGGGCAAATTTCCAGTTTCAAAATGCAGTTCAACTTTCCTGGAAAAATTTCCAGTTTCAAAATCCGGTTCAACTTTTATGGGAAACCTTCCAATTTCAAAATGCTCTAAGGCTTGTTCAACTTTCATGGGAAATTTCCGGTTTCAAAATGCGGTTCAACTTTTATGGGAAAATTTTCAGTTTCAAAATGCGGTTCAACTTTCATGGGCAAATTTCCGGTTTCAAAATGCGGTTCAACTTTTATGGACAAATTTTCGGTTTCAAAATCTGGTTCAACTTTTATGGGCAACTTTCCAGTTTCAAAATCCTCTAAGGCCAGTTCAACTTTCATGGGAAATTTTCGGTTTCAAAATGCGGTTCAACTTTCACGAGCAACTTTTCGGGTTCAAAATGCGGTTCAACTTTCATGGGCAAATTTTCGGTTTCACAGCTTAATACAAGTAAGGTCGATCGGTGGTCTTTATGAGAATGCAGAATAGAGCATCCTTTAAACATGGCATTAACAGAAATTCTCCCTTAATTCAGATCATCAGAACAATATCATACATACTTTAACATAATTTCATCAAAGTCGGATATACTTGCATTTCAAACATGAGCTTTAAAAACAGAGAGTACACTTGCATGAACTTAAAAACAGGGGGGTATATACTTGCAATATTCTTAAAGCATGAACTTTAAAACGGGGTACACTCGCAATATTCTTAAAGATAGAAAGAGTAACGTCCAAAGTACACTTACCTCACAGCCATTTGTCCACCCTTATTGACTGGAAGCTTTCTCTCCTCTACTCCTTACTGTTCTTCTCGCTGGTTGCTCGTGCTAGCTTCCTTGGTTGAAGCTGAGTATTTATAGAGGAGGGGTTAGGTGGAGTAAGTGGGGTAGGCTACTTACTCTGGTACTTCTTCTTAGAGATTTGGTAGCAATAAGTAGGATGAGTCACCTACTTGGTACTTCTTCTCAGACGGTCAACGGGGTAGTTCACTTACTCTATTCAGTTGGGATTTAGTTGGGTTTTAACCAATCAACAAAGTTGTTCATTGTCTTTAGCTTGTCCATAATTTATTTCTGAATTGGTAGTCAATTTTGGCTGGTCAATATTCTCTTCAAAATCGGCCAACCGGTCAACACCTTCAAATCCAGTCAACATCTTCAAAATCCGGTCAACACCTTCAAATCCGGTCAACATTTTCAAATCCGGTCAACACCTTTAAATCCGGTCAACATCTTCAAAATCCGGTCAACACCTTCAAATCCGGTCAACACCTTTAAATCCGGTCAATACTGTCAAATCCGGTTAACACTTTCAAATCCGGTCAACACCTTTAAATCTGGTCAACATCTTCAAAAATCCGATCAACACCTTCAAATCCAATCAACACTTTTAAATTCGGTCAACACCTTTAAATCCGATCAACATCTTCAAATCCGGTCAATATCTTTAAAATCCGGTGAACACCTTCAAATTTGGTCAACACCTTCAAATTCGGTCAACACTTTCATTATTCACTCCGGCCTCTTGCACTTCTATGAAGTGGTCCGGCCCTCAAGCGGCGTAAAGCCATTTCGACTTCAAGAGACACAAGGCCACTCTGGCCTTTATGCCGAGACACTCCGAATTGTAAACTGTAATAATTACTCCGGATTTTATCCGTAAACTTTACTCCGGATTTCATCTTTATCAAAATACTCCGGTTTTAAGTTGAGATCAAAATACTCTAGTTTTAAGTAGAATGTTTTATTTCGATTTTAAGCCTTTTTGATTTCTGAACCTCATACCTATCATCAGGATGTAAATAAGGAGGAACTAAAAATAAAGCCTTAGATTATATAGAGTGAATACAATCTATCGTCGATTATTCACTCCCTTGGCTAGTAGGACCTACTAGCTCGGATCCCTTCAGATAATAAAAGTTAATCTAAAGAATAAGTAAAATTTTGAGCTGATTTATGATTTTTGACATGTTTTCTAACTAAGATAAGTAAAGGGATTAACTGAAGGAAAAGATAAAAGAAACAAGAATAAGATTTTATCTCCAAATTCATGTTTATACATCGTTTCATGTTCTTCCTCTTTTCCCATATGCATACTGGATCTCTAAACTTCCCTATGTCCTTTCTCCCTAATCATATATGTGTTTTACATGATAAATTGCTTATCCTTGATATTATAGTACCTTAGTACTTTGTTAAGCATTTGGCTCACCCTTACTATTTTTGTTCACCCTTTGAGATGATACCATTGAGTTGATGCCAGATGAGAAAGAGCCAAGATAGGGCTTCGCTAAAGAAAGCTTTTTGGGCCGTGAAATCTTTTGAAGATTTTGGGAGTTTACTATATTGTGAATGTAAATAATTAACACTTTGGATAAATATTGTATATATTACTATGGCATAGCATGTTGTATATCGTTATGATTATTCTTATACTTCCGCAGGTTATTTTGTGGATTTAGTTCTACTTC
>JAODPA010067116.1:0-10683 GCA_025585075.1 Nepenthes mirabilis
TTACACGCTCCATCAAGACGGTTAACATTTCTGTTAACCGAAAGTACCATAACAGCAGGCCGAGAAAAGGTAAAAATCTAATATGGGCCAGGCCCAATTCGGCAGACGTTTTTGTACACGACAAGCAACAGTTTCTTTTTCTGATTTCACGCATTCCTTGAAGCCAATCTCCACTAAAGAGGGTATCAACGGATTCGATGTCATTCCCATGAAGAAGGCGCTAGATTCTCTCTTCTTGTCTACAATGGATTCTAATGGTAACAGAAGTATAGAAGGAAGGCAAATAATCTGGATAACCGTTACCCACTCAGAAAGAAAATGATCCCACTAGAAGGCAAATAATCCAGTCGAGTTTTCTTACTTAAGGAAGGCTGCCCAACACGATGCAGGGAACACCCCTTCTTAGCCAAAGGAGGTCGCCCTACCCACTATCTATATAACCCCATATAGTATCCATTCTGGAGGGGACGAACATGAACAAAAAACAACAAAGAACTATGACGGAGAAATCCTTAGGCATACTAATGCTCGTCCCTAAGCACGCAATCGCTTACTAAAATAATCTCACTCCAAACCTTCAGATTCCAAAGACTTTACCCACTCCCCGAGCTCTGTCCTTCTAAGTTTCCACGCTTACAGGACTTAGCTTCTCGCTTGTTCCCTGTGAACATTGAGTCAGGAAACTACGATCTCGACGAGTCGTAAAAACGTCTCTTACATTTAAAGGCGAACACTCCTTCCTATCTTAATCTCCCTCTCTATCTCAACTTATATTTCTAGTTACCTTCTTATAATTCGAAGGCTTATTGCTAACTTGAGCGTCGGAGTGTCTTCGATCAGACAACATCCCGTCAACACTTGACTTCTTGTTTGTTATAGTGGTGTGTAGGGTTCAGACTCGGTAAACGAAGTCGAATTTAAACGATCAAGTGAACCCGAATCTGTTCAAAGTTGAATCCAGGTACGCATTATTGGCGCCGTCTGTGGGAAGTGTTTACAAAGAGCCAGCTACATTTCCCAGAAACCATTTTCAACCAATACCCTCAATCGAAATGGTGAACACAAGGGCACAAGCAAGCGAGTAAGCCAGAGATGTGGCTTCGCCAGACCAGGACCACGCCACTGGTGTCATGGTCAATGGGGTAGCCAACGGGATTCCAGCGCCTTTCTTTCAAAATCTGACGGAGTATATGTTAAACACCAACAGGATGCTTCAAATACTCTGTTCCCGTCACGAGCAAGTGCAGCTAGGGGTTGCACCAGCGGAGGCCCTCGTACCAGCATCCAAACGAGGAGGCCAGAGAAACAAAGCTCCGACCCGAAGGCCCGGAAGGCTAACTAATGCTCCCACACCGGAGTCCTCACACGCTCAAAGTTATCTAAGGCGTGAGGAGAGGGGAATCAGCACTACCCAAGAGAAAAGTCCGGAACGAAGGAACCCCAAATACTTACATGTAGAATCTAAGCCCTAGGCTCAGGAGGGAGCCTCCGAAGTCGTTAGATCTACTGGTGGTAGCAGCCGCCTGGCTGCTAGATAAACCAGAGAAAGAACAGAGTTGAGGATATATCTCAATTTTAAAAAACCTGGTAATGTCATTCAAGCAAATTCGAGGCTAGAGAAGATATGAGACCGTGTCTTTAGAGACGATGAGCACGCAGCTAATATCGACAGATCTCCCTTCATAGTGGAGATCTTAAACCGTCCCATGTTGGCAAAATTTAAAATGCTAGCCCTTAACTCGTATAGTGGGAGCGCAGATCCCGTTGATCATCTCGCTCACTTTCGCACCCATCTGGGTTTACAGGGGCTAGAAGACACAGCCATGTGCCGCTACTTCCCGCTCACCTTAAAAAGAGACGTGCACATCTGGTTCCTTCATCTCCCCTCGAACTCAATCCGAAGTTTTCAGGAGCTTACAGATCTCTTCTTGTCAAAGTAAGCCTCCAGCCGCAGGAAGGAAAACCAGCCTTGGCATCTGTCACACATCAAGCAGAAGAATAGGGAGAACCAGCGGAAGTTCCTAGATCACTTCATGGCAGAAGTTAGGCGGATTCCTCGACTCATGGAGGAAATAAAACTAGGTAGTTTTATCTCAACGCTGGCGCATGGAGACTTCTTTAGGCACCTGGCACATAAGAATCCGTAGACATTTCGAGCAGTGAAATCTATCACCAAAGTCTACGTGGCAGCGGAGGAGGCCAACGAGGCTAAACGTCCCGATCGGATCGAACAGTTTCGCTCTTTCCCAACCGAAGGAAAGAGAAAATACAACGGTGGCGATCACTCCCGCTGAAACCACCATAGGATCGGGCCACCAAAGTGCAAGGACTACGGGTCTATCAGCCTAACGCCCTTGACAGATATGTGTTCGAACGCCATCATGCAGATCCGTGGGAAAAAGTTCTTTAAGTGGCCATAACCATTTAAGAAGGCGGAGGGAGAAAATCCATCAAAGTACTACGATTTTTATCAATCTTTTGGACACTCCACAAAGGACTGCAAGACCCTTCGGCGGGAGATTGAAGAGCCAATCAAAAGGGGCCATCTCACCAGGTTCGTTAAGGGCCCTGGTCAGAGCTCTGGCACTACGGGCGGAGAAGGATTAGGGTCTTCCCTTTCACGAAACCGTGTTGCACTAAGAGTGGTTAACATGATCACCACCCCGCCTATCAAGAACCCGGCTGACAATAAGGAGCAGCAAATTGGGAGGAAGAAATAAAGCACTACTGACACCGTCATTAGTTTTAGTGACAGAGACCTAACACATATAGTTTCCCCCCATGCAGACCCCCTTATATTAACTACACTTGTATCCGATGGTAGCGTCGACTACCAGCTGAAATGAGTATTTGTTGACAATGGAAGTTCTCGCGATTTGCTCTATCATGACGCATTTTTTAAACTTGGATTAAAAAGAAGTCAATTAAAACCTGCCGAAGGCCCATTGTACAGCCTTGATAATGAGCCGGTGTCCGTCTAAGTGACAGTTCAATTAGAAGTCATCCTAAGAATGTACCCAAAAATGGCAAGTCGTATACTTATATTATTGGTTGTCGACTTGCCCTCTGTATACAACGTTATACTGGGCCAACCATGCCTAACAGCGTTTGGGGCTGTCACTTCAATACTACATCTTAAAATAAAATTTTCAACGCTATACGGTATGGGCGAAGTGCTGGGTGACTAAGTCACCGGATGAACATGTTACATGTCCCAAATTGCTCATAACGACAGCACCAGAGTGGTGGGAGAACTTGACTATCGAGACGAAATGACCTTGCAGCAGGCGCAGTCCGGTAAGGCAATTGACCTAGTCCCACTGAATCTGGAGGATCTAGAAAAGTGCATACGGATCGGCGGATCACTCATCGGTGCACTGCTTGACGAACTGATCACGTTTCTGTGACGAAATGCTGACATCTTCGCATGGACTCCCACTGAAATGCGTGAAATTTCAGCTCGGGTAATTATCCACAAGTTGGGCCTCGACTCAAATAAAAAGCCCGTTAGGTAGAAGTAGAGAAATCACTCAGTAGGAAAGCTGGTCGCTATCCAGGAGGAAGTAAAGAAACTGTTGGACGCCGGATTCATCAGAAAAGTCCAGCACCCTGATTGGCTCTCCAATGTAGTCCTGGTAAAGAAGAGCAGTGGGAAGTGGCGAATGTGCGTCGATTTCATCGCTGGTGGACTCGACCTGCTGGTGGAGTCGATGTCCGGACATGAGCTATTGAGCTTCATGGATGCCTATTCGGGCTATAACCAGATCCGGATGAGTTCGGAGGACGAAGAGCATACCTCATTTATGACAGACTAGGGGACTTACTACTATAAGATGATACTCTTTGGATTGAAGAACGTAAGAGCCACCTACCAACGGCTGGTAAATAAAATATTTGAGAAACAAATCGACCGCAATATGGAAGTTTTTGTTGAGGACATGCTCGTCAAGAGCAGAACCACCGGCGACCATATCCACGATTTGGCAGGGTCATTTGGGGTACTCTGTGAGCATCAAATGAAACTATATCCGGCTAAGTGCGTCTTCGGGATAGCCTCGAAAAAATTCCTGGGTATCTTCATCTCCCAATGAGGGATCGAGGTAAACCCGGAGAAAATCAAGGCCCTCGCGGACATGGCTCCCCCACGAAGTATCAAGGATGTCTAGCGACTGACTGGACGATTGGAGGCCTTGTCCCGCTTCCTAGCGAAGTTTGGTGACAAGTATCACCCATTCTTCAAGGCTCTAAAGGGAACAAAATCAAACGGGTTTCAATGGATGGCAGATTGCCAGGCGGCCTTTAATGAGTTAAAGTAATATCTGGCTAGTCCGTCGTTACTAGCGTCTCCCAAGGTCGGATAGGAGTTATACCTCTACTTGGCGGTATCAGACGTGTCCCTCAACTCCGTCCTCGTACGCCAAGACTCCGATACCTGACGGCCGATCTACTACATGAAGAAATTACTGACCGGCCCAGAGACGCGCTACCCGTGTACAGAAAAGTTGGCCTTAGCTCTTATATTCTCTGCACGAAACCTAATGCCCTACTTTCAGGCACACCGCATCATAATTCTCACCAACCAGCCTCTGAGGATTATTCTCCAGAAACCTGATATTTCTAAACTGTTAGTAAAGTGGGCTATCGAATTAGGTGAGTTCAACATCGAGTTCCGACCCAGGCTTGCCAAAAAAGCATAGGCTCTGGTCGACTTCATTGTTGAGACCACGACCCTGGTTCTCGAAGAGGAGCCCCCAGAGAGCGCAGAACAGCATGTGGAAGCTCCAGAATTGATACTCCACGTAGACGGATCATCCACGGATATAGGTGGTGGAGTCGGGGTGGTTCTCACGACCCCTGACGGGTTTGAGGTAAAGTACTCCCTTAGATTCGACTTCCCGGCCACCAACAACATGGTCGAATATGAAGCCTTGTTAGCTGAGTTAAGGTTAGCAAAAGAATGCTCAGCCAAACAACTGGCTGTTTACAGTGACTCCGAACTAATGGTTAACCAGGTTAATGGAAGCTTCGAGTCGAACAACCCACACATGGTCAAATACTTGACCAAGGCAAGGGAGGCTACCCACAGTTTTGACAAGTTGACCCTAGTCCATGTTCTAAGAACTAAAAACTGGAAGGACGATCAGCTAACAAGAGTAGCGGCGGCCGAAAATCCACAACAGTACTCGAGCGATATGAGGGAGGTCCTGAATGCTCCCAATATAGAGAAACAGGAGGCAAGCAGATCTCCAAGACAGAAAATTGGATAACACCCTACCTGATGTACCTAGCGGACAAAACATTACCAGAAAACGTAGAGGAGGCCAGGCGGATAGAGAGAACGACCGGCTGGTACACCATAGTCGACGGACTGTTATTTCGCCACGGCTACTCGACTCCGTACCTTCGGTGCCTAACCCCTGAAGAGGCTGACTACACCTTGGGCGAAGTGCACATTGGGATTTGCAGATCGCATGTCAGCGGTAAAAATCTAGCATTCAAGATCATGCGGAAAGGCTACTATTAGCCCTCGATGAAAAAGGATGCACTCGAGCTTATAAAGAAGTGCGAAAGCTGCCAGCTTCACGGCAACCTTTGCCACCAGCCGTCCACCGAGCTGAAATCCCTTCAGGCGCCGTGGCCCTTCGCGCAATGGGGGCTCGACATTTTTGGCCCATTTTTCATCGTAACTGGGCAAAGAAAGTTCACCACGGCAGGCATTGATTACTTCATAAAGTGGGTCGAGGCCGTCCCACTGGCCAAGATCATAGAACACAACGCTCTTGAGTTCATTCGCTAGAATATCATCAGCAGATTTGGTGTGTTCTAGAAGTCATTGTAACTAGCAACGGGACTCAATTTTCAGAAAAATACTTCACCAAGTATTATACCAGCCTTGGGATTAGGCTGGTCCATACTTTGGTACCTCCAAGCGAATGGACAGGTAGAGGTCACAAATCGAACGCTACTCCATGGGCTTAAGACCAAATTGGAGGACGTAGGGGGCTCTTGGGTAGACAAGCTCACATCAATCGTTTGGTCTTATCGGACAATTCCAAAGGAATCAACGCGTGAAATACCCTTCAACCTTTGCTATGGCACTGAAGCGGTGATCCCAGTCGAAATCCGGCTTCTAAGTCTTATGGTGGAATCTTTTGACCCACAAGGTAACTCCCAGAAAATTTGAGAACACCTAGACTTGTTAGAAGAAGCCCATGATACAGCTAGAATACGGACAGCGACCTACCAACACTGAATAGCCCGCTACTATAATAAGAAGGTAAAAGCGTAGCAGTTCGATGTCGGAGACTTGATCTTGCGAAGCATCAAGGCCATGAGAAAGGTGGCTGGCCAGAATAAGCTCTCCTCGAATTTAGAAGGGCCTTTACTAGTCTCCGATGTCCTGAGAAATGGGGCATACAAACTCCGAAACCAGGATGGAAAATTGGTCCAACGGACGTGGAACGTGATCTATCTCAAACGCTCTTCCAATAAGAACCCAGGTAGGTATTCTGCATAATTGTATGTAATCATTTGTATGCGCATTTCAATTAGCAAAATAAGTATTCCGTTTAGCATGTTGTGTTTCTTTTATTTGGTGTGCATATATGTGTGATTTTTATTACAGGTTAAAACGACCTAGGCTGCCCTAAAGTCGGGAGAGTCTTCACCCTCTCGTTATTAAACCCTGGTCATCCAGGCGGCCTATGAGTGGTCGTATCTAAACCCTGGTTATCGAGGCGGCCAATGAGTAGTCATAACTAAACCCTAGTCATCCAGGAGGCCCATGAGTGGTCGTATTTAAACTCTGGTCATCCAGACGGCTCATGAATGGTCGTATCTAAACCTTGGTCATCCAAGTAACCCATTAGCGGTCAAAAAATATTAGGGAGTTAGCGCAGCACACGTGACAACCTCCTTCACAAGGAGATAGTGTGATCAATCAACGATGGTCGATCGGAGCAAAACGCTCCACCAAAGCTGGCCACCCAAGTCTGCACTTGGGCAGCACCACCAAGCTTTACTCACAGGCAAATATTATGCTGACTTAACCCAAGTGACGGCCTAGAGAATGCACCCAATGACTCCACTCCTCTAGAAACGCCATGAACACTCAAAACAAGGTGGGCGGCCAACTCACAGGAAGCCAGCCTAGTTGACCGTCCAGAAAGGCAAATGAACAAAATACAAGCAAAAAGTAGCTATTAAAAAAAGAGCAAAAACATGCGACATGCACAAAGTTGCTCGTATTATTACTTATGGTAAAGTACATTTACATAATTGTACCAAAAAGAAAAAACTGCAATCACCAAAAACTAAGGGGGCGGTGGTGGCCCTTGTCTGTCCCGTGGCTCTCCCACGAGGCTGTCGCGGCACTGCGCTGACTGGTTTGACAAGTTGATGAGAACCACTGGGAAGTTAGGATCAACTAGCTGCACAATACGCCGACTAATATTGATCCATTCCCACAACTGTGACAGTATCATGTCCGTGACGTTGTGAGGATGAATGCGGAGACTTAGATTGTTCTCCAGGGCGACCATCTGCCCTGCGAGCTGATCGAGGCGCCCCTTAACCCGCTTGTTTTCCTCCTTCAGACGAGCGTTTTCTGCTTTTAGGTTCTCGTTTTCTACCTCCATGCCTGTAAAGATAGACTCTAGGGCAGCCGCGTCCTCTCGATACTCCGCCATTAGAGCCTCTAGCTTAGAATCAAGCCAAGCGATCTCCATGTTCCTATCGGAGATCACCTGATCTCTCTGCCTAAGCACATTGGCGACTGCGCCTGTGACCTTATCAGCCTACACACAAAAAAAGGAGTTAAAAAAAGCAAACTTAAAGACAAGGCAAGCAATAAAATTTATACCGCCTAAATTCTTCGTGTTGGCCTGTCTGGTCTGGCGTCCAGACCCAGCGCCAAAGGCGGTGAGCAAGGAATAGGGCCCTTGTGGGCAGGGCTGGCGGCGACCTCCGCCAAGAGCTCCTCCAACGGTTCCTCTGAAATATCCTCGATCTTGGCTGTCTCCTTGGGAACAGTGGGAGGCTCCAAAATCAACTCTTGCTGCTCAGTCGACAGTTCCACAATAGGTGATCCAACAGACAGCTCCTGCGGCCCAAGCGCTCTGATTGATGGATTCAGAGTCAACCCTGCCAGCCCAGGCTGCACGAGAACAACACCGTCGCTCGCCCTAGCATTTGACCCGACGTCATAGGCGTCTAAAGCCAGCTTCGCTTCAATCCTGAAAGCGGCGTCTACACCCGCAAAGTGTCCAGCGGAGAGATAATCTGGCCCAGAGGACGACGAAGAAGGTACCACCGAGGCCGCCTTCTTTTGCCTTGGACTAGAGGGACTGGTATAGAACGGGTGAGGACCCATGATAAAGTCCTTTTTCCTCTTCTTCCCCTGCAGGACCTCTGGCTACGGGACCTTGAATTTCTGGACGGGAGAGGGAGGCCCCCACTCGGCCTTCTTGGCCTCAACACAGGAGATCAAGTAGTCTCTCCGAAAATTCTCAAGGTTATCTATGATAAGTTTGACCAACCAAGACAGGGATACCGTCTCAGCCTCAGAAAGCACCCCTGTATACACATCAGGCACCTGACCACTCCCTGGGCAAGGGGCAGGACTCACCCAGGTTAATGAAGAAGAACCGGTTCTTTTAATTTTTCAGAGAGTCGTATATGACGGTACTTATCTTAAAACCGCCGAGTGGGATAGAGAAATCCACTCGGCTCCTTGGTTAAGCTTGAAGAACCCTCTAACCATCGACATTGTAGTAACATCGAGTGTTGACGGAGGAATATGCAGAGGGAACATAGAGATCGGATGGCGTTGGTGTGGAACTGAGCAATGGGGACCTGAAGTGCCTGAAGGATCGACATTAACTCATCAAAAATTGGAAGACGGAGCCCACTCCTCAAATGGGCTTCGTATATGGTCACAAAGCCCGTAGGTGGCAGGAAAGCCCTGTCGTTCTTCCCAATAATATGGAAGGCAATCTCCTTTGGGATATTGTACTCCACGTATAATACCTTCACGTTGTTCTCTCTCAGGACGGAGGATATATCAGTGACGGAGCCCATGATCAGAAAATCAACTAGGATTTTTTTGTTCTCTCCGACGAGTTAAGGAAGACGAAGAAACAAAGGAATGCGTAGAAAAATTCAAAGTGAAACGAACGGGTAACTTAAAGGCTAGTATGAATACAAAATCGCTTCAAAAGCATGCGTCATCGTTACCGCCACGTGTTGCTTCCCAAAAGGGGGCCGTCGAATCAGATCCTCCGACTCATTAAATACCGGGATCCTGAACATACCGCATGAAGACACGTGGCACATTTGTTCTAACAGGACGGCTAATGGCCAACGCTTCCTTCTCTAAGTTGTCCGAAAATTTTTTAAAAACTATCAACAAATTCGGTCAACATTTTGGAAGTACTCGAGGCTCCTCTTACGGGCAACGACTCTGTCACCGTTAGCAAAAAATAAGTACATCCCATCATGAACATGTTGAAGGCCAAACTCTAGACCACCGGTATGGGGGGCTAGTGATGGGTAAGCCTATAGCAAGCAGGCCCAATAAAAAAACGGCCCGAAATTCAAAAAAGTCTAGATGCAGGTTTGGACAGCAGGCCCAATAAAAAAACGGCCCGAAATTCAAAAAAGTCTAGATGCAGGTTTGGACGGTCAACGCTAGCGTTGACCATATGGAGCGCCAACTAGGCTGCCAACGCGCTCCGTCAATATGGTCAACATTTCTATTGACTAGAAGTACTGTAACAGTAAGTCGAGAAAAGGTAAAAACCTAATATGGGTCATGCCCAATTTAGCAAATGTTTCCATACGTGACAAGCAACGGTCTCTTTCCCTGATTTTTGCCTTCCTTGAAGCCAATATCCACTAAAGAGGGTATCAATATATTCGACGCCTTTTCTATGAGGAAGGCGCCAGATTCTCTCTTCCTGCCTACAATGGACTCTAACGGTAACAGAAGCACAGAAGGAAGGTAAATAATCTAGAGAACTGTTACCCGCTTAGAAAGACAACGGTCACAACAGAATGCACCAGTCAGGCCTTCTTACTTAAGGAAGGCCGCCCAACACGATGCAGGGATTGCGTCTTTTTGGCCAAAGGAGGTCGCCCTACCCACTATCTATATAACCCCGCAGAGACTCCATTCTGGATGGGACGAATACGAACAAAAAACAACAAAGAACTACGGCGGAGAAATCCTTGGGCATACTAACGCTTGTCCCTAAGCACGCAATCGCTTATTACAATAATCCCACTCCAAGCTTTCAGATTCTTCCGAGCTCCGGTCTTCTAAGCTTCCACTCTTACAAGACTTAGCTTCTCACTTGTTCCCCATGAACATTAAGTCCGGAAACTGCGATCTCGACAAGTTGCAAAAACGTCTCTTACATCTAAAGGCGAACACTCATTCCTACCTGAATCTCCCTCTCTATATCAACTTACATTTCTAGTTACCTTCTTGTAATTCAAAGGTTTATTGCTGATTTGAGCGTCGGAGTGTTTTCGGTGGGACAATATCTCGCCAACACTTGACCTCTTATTTGTTGTAGTGGTGTGCAAGGTCCAGACTCAGTGAACGGAATCGGATCCGAACGATTAAGTGAACTCGAATCTGTTCGAAGTCGAATCGAAGTACGCATCAGTAATATTTTATCA
>JAODPA010067117.1:0-10683 GCA_025585075.1 Nepenthes mirabilis
AACTTAAAATAATATTATTTAATTAAATTGATTATTATTAAAAGAATATTTTACAATACATATCTTACCGTGAGCTTCACACACCTCCTAAAAAATCTAATGGAATTGCCTCAACCTCAGAATCTCAACAGTATGAATCAGCTCCACTCGATAGGTTGCAAACTTTAACCTGGAAACCAGCTACCGTTCCTCTCCAAGGCAGTAACAATTGTTGATGTGGGTTTAACAACATATTGTGGATCTCTATTGTGATTGGGAGAGCATATAGTATCCTCGAGAGAATTAACGTTAAACAGCTTCTTCCTGAACGGTTGTAGTTAGGGAAGGATCCGTTGGATTCTGAAAATTAAAACTTTGCTTAAAAAATCGAGAACTAATCTCTTTAAAAATCGTTTTCAAACCCTTAGTTTAAGCTTGTAGGGAGATTATACGATAATACACAATGAAAAATAACAATCATATATAATGATATATAATATTTTACGTAAAAAAATTTTTTTAAAATGAGGAAAAAAATTTTGAGACATGAATCCAAAAAATATCTACCATGCGTCGACCTTCGATCTTCTTCGATTAGTATAACTCTTTTGCTGATTGTGTGCAGTATTAATGAGTCATAAATCAAATGAATCTTATCGAATGTCTCCTAAATAATTTCTGGTCCCAAAAATTTTCGATCGTTGGTCTCCTTCCAATGAATGGGGAGTGACATTTTCTTCCATGTAAGGCTTCAAATATGGTCATTCCGATACTTGCTTGATGGCTATTGTTATATACAAATTCAATTAAGGACAAATAATCATCTCAATTATTCTTATCTCTAAAACTGAAACTCTTAAAATGTCCTCCAAAATTTGAATCGTCTGTTTGAATTATCTATCCATTTGAGGATGATAAACTGTACTGAACTTCAAACTAGTTCCCAAGTCTCAATGCAAACTTTTTCAAAATTTAGAGACAAACCTCGGACCTTGATTAGATACAATCGAAATTGACACACCGTGTAATTTGACCACCTCATTAATGTATAATTTCGCTAGTCGATCTCTAGAGAACGTTATCTGTACGGCTAGGAAATGAGCCAACTTAGTGATCCAATTTATAATCTCCCAAGTAGCCTCATTATTTTTCAGTGTTCTCGGTAATCCCATCACAAAATTCATCATTATGTCTTTTCATTTCTAGTTGGGAGTTGGCTTAGTTTGTATTAGGTCAGGTGGCTTCTTATGCTCGGCCTTTAATTGTTGATATATCAAATATCTTCCAATGTAAGTCGCAATTTTCCTTTTCATGTTTCTTCACTAAAATAACTTCTTCAAATCTTAATACTTCTTGTTAATTCTCGGGTGAATAGTGTATTTCGATTGATGAGCCTTATTCATAATTTTCTCTTTTAATTCTCTAATATTTGGCACACATATCTGTTCCTGAAGTCTCCAAATTTCATCGGCTCATACACTAAAATAAGCTATGGAATCCTGGTTTAAATCTTTGACAATATCCACCAAGAATAGATCATTCATTTGAGCTTCTTTAATTTTCTCTAAAATTTTTTATTGTACTTGAAAATAAGATAATATTGTCCGGTTACCTTGAGAGTGTCTTTTAACATCACATTGTTTTATACATTCTAACATCTCCATTTCTTTGATTCTTAAACGAGCCACAGAACTTGTCATTCGACAACTCAAGGTATCTGTTACCATATTAACTTTTTCGGGTTGATACTAAATCTCACAATCATAATCTTTCAAAAAGTTCATCCATCTCCGTTACCTCATATTCGATTTTTTTTAAGAAAATAAATATTTGAGACTCTTGTGGTTCAAATATATCAAAATTCTCTCTCCATGGAGATAATGTATTCAAAATTTCAACGTAAAGATCGCTGCCACTAATTCTAAATCATGTGTCGGGTAATTCCTCTCATGCGTTTTCAGTTGCCTCGATCCATAAACAATCACCTTCCTATGTTGTATCAAAACACATCCTAACCCGATATTAGATGCATCACAATATACCACAAATCTTTGGGATCTTTCGGGAATCGTTAAAATTTGGGTGATCGTCAAACGGTTCTTCAATTCTTAGAAACTCTTTTCACAATCTTTTGTCTATTGAAATTTGACTTTCTTCTGTATCAATCGGGTTAGTGGCACGACAATTCTGAAAAAGTTTTCCACAAATATTCGATAATAGCTTGCAATTCCCAAAAAGCTTCTGACTTCGGTCACTGATGTCGGTTAACTCCAATTATTCATTGCTTCAACTTTCTTGGGGTCAATCGAAATACCTTCTTTCGAAATGATATGACCTAAAAATATGACTTTTTTCAAGTTAAAATTTACACTTGTTCAATTTGTCATACAAAGTCCTTTCTTAAAGCGTATGGAGTACAATTCTCAAATATATTTTGTGCTCTTCATAGCTTCTTGAGTATATCAGAATGTTATCAATGAACACCACCACAAACTTACAAAGGTACGATTAGGATATTCGATTCATCAAATCGATAAATATTGTACGGTTATTAGTTAATCAAAAAGGCATAACCAAAAACTCATAATGCCCATACCTCGTTCAAAAAGTCATTTTCGTTATATCTTCCTTCTTAATCTTTAATTGATAAAAACCTGAATGAAGATCAATTTTCAAAAATATCTTGTAATTGATGAAACAAATCATTAATCCTTGGTAACAGGTACATGTTCTTGATGGTGATCTTGTTCAACTCCCTATAATCTATACATATCCGCATAGATCATCCTTCTTCATAAATAGCACCAGCATGCCCCATGGAAACACACTTGGCCGAATAAAAGTTTTCTTTAGCAGCTCTTGTAATTATTGCTTTAATTCCTTAAACTTTGATGGTGTCTTTCTATAAGGAGTTTTTGATATAAGTGCCACTCTAGACACAGTCTTAATCTTGAATTCAACTTTTCGGTTCAGCAGTAATATAGGAAGATCTTCTGCAAAAATATCCTCGAACTCACATATCAACGGAATATCCTTTACTAGAACATCATGAGTCCCATTGGTGCTTGTATAAGCTAAATAGGCTTGACATCTACTTTTCATCAAATGATGAGCATGCAAAGCCAAAATCATATAGGGAGATAATTTATGTATTACTCATTGAAAATAAAACGGTTCACATTCTGAAATTATAAAGTAAACCCTTTTGTTAAAATAATCTACGCTAGTATGACAATTAGCTAGCCAATCTATACCTAAAATTACATTAAAATCTTATATGTCTAATAAAATTAAATTTTTCACAAATTTCAACCCATTAGCCCAAATAATACACCTAAAGTATATAATGTCCATAACTAAGGACGATCCCGTAGGTGTTGACGCTACTAATGAAAAATCTGTGATTCTCAGGGGTGACAATAAATATTGAACAAATTTAGGAGACACAAACGATTGCATACACCCCGAATCCAAAAGTACATTTGCTGAAATTCTAAAGATGATAAGTTTACATTCTACCATCGTGGGCGACCCATCTATATCTTGGGCCGACACTACAAAAGCTTTTTCCAAAACACTTGGCTTTCTGGCCGTTTGCCTCAAGGGATGAGGACAATTCTTGATCATATGGCCGGGCTAATCACAAATAAAGCATGCTCCCAAAAATCTTGTAGCATAACCTTTCTCCTTGAGATTGTCACAATGAGGGCACATGGGCATTAATGATTGAGAGCTTGGTACACCCTGGATTTTGGCTCCCTTTTTTCCTTTCTTCACTAGCTTTGACCTCTTATGGGATCCTCCAAATTTTAAATTTTGATCGAAACTTTGGTCTCCATATCTAGTAGTCTTCTTCTCGAAAAACTTCTCTCTTTCTAGCCCTTGTTCAAGTAAGAGAGTTTGGTCCAGCAAATTTTCATATGTCTTTAACTTCAATGTCACAAATTGCCTCCAGATGGCGTTATTGAAGCATTGAAGAAATTTTCTTACTTTCCTCGCCTCATCATAAACTATATGAGGGGTATAGTAGGACAACTTCGTAAAACTTGGTGTCATACTCCACTACAGTCTAATTTCCTTGCCACAAGTAAGTAAATTCATCCTTCTTTTGTTCCCTTAAACTCATAGGAAAATACTTGTCCATAAAGGCTTCCACGAACATATCCCATGAAATATCTTCATTTTCTAAATCCATTACTCTCTTCTTCATCGACTATCAATGGTCTGTCTCTCCTACCAATTTGTATGAGGCGAATATCACTTTATCCTCCTCCGGATATTGAATTACAGCGAATACCTTTTCAATCTGTCGGATACAAATCTTATCTTTGGTAGGATCCGGGTCACCCATGAACCCTGGCACCCTTTTATTAGTAAAACAATCATATGTCATTGTTCCTAGATTGATTGGGGTTGATTCCGGATTATACGATCCCCTCGCCATTGATTCCATAACTTCTGCCATCCTTACCATAATATTTAGGTACTCTTCCTCCTGGTTAGAATGAGAGCTAGATTTAAGATTTCCACCTTGTCGGGACGATATTTTTCAATCCTATCACAAAATAATTAATCAAATTAGATCCTCAAACCAATTAAGACATCTCCTTACGATTTCTCTGATACCCTAACTTGTCACGTATTAATTCCTGATCCCATCATTAATAATTAATAACAATATTAATTATCAGCCAATTAACCATTTAAATAACATTAGACGTGAATTTCACGTCGAAACCTCGATCGACCAAATAAAATAATATAAATTATACATAGGATCCATAATATGCCACATCTCATATACCTTGACACTGACCCAACAACGATATTGGACCTTACGTAAGGAGCTATTTCTATTATCAAATATCAGAGTGTACAATCTGTTGAAATAACAATCACAAACCATCTCTAACAATTGACAATTTAGTAGCTGGACGAACTAACAACCCAACATCGCAAACCATATTAAACATTACTACATCCACATAAGGTTTAATTAATCGATAACTATCTCATGACTTACAAATTGCTGTTCGGCTATCTATAAGTATTAATTACTGTCCAGAAATTTAACGTAAATACATTAACTATTGTCTGAAATTAAAATACAACATCACAATTCCATAATTTCAGATTCTACATTATTTGAACACAATCATCCTTCACTCCTGATCGTTCTACAAGTATCCAAATCTCTCATCTAAAAAAGTTAGTGAACAGAAGGAGTGAGTTAAAAGTTTAGCAGGATGTATAATTTGTAATTAAATATATATACTTTGTATTTAAAACATATCGGAATGAACAATGTATCAAATTTCAATGAAGTGCTTTGAAATTTCATGACAATACATGTGTCCGGTTTCGCAGATTTCTTATCATATTCTTACTCATTTATTATCATCAAATCATGTTAAAATATGATTTTCATAGAGATTAAGGGCCAGTACAGCCTCACCAACTAAAGAAGTGGATAATTAAAATCTATATTGTATTTATTTTCACACAACCAAAAGTTATACGTTACTATTTAAGACTCGTAGGTGAGCCGTTATATATATAACCCTATAAATAGGGCCGAACATTGCTTTCACTTGAGGATGATAGGTTTTAACCTTAATTTACCACTATAACATATTAAAACATGTCATAATATACTATCCACTGAAATATAACCATGGTTCAATATATATTTTTATAAAAACTCTATATTTTTCTTTATATTTCATAATNATAATCTCAGAAAAAGTCTATATTTTTCTTTATTCTTCGTAATTTTCTCAATCTGAAAAAAATAATCATAATTCTTAACTTATAAAAAAATTTTCCTTCAAAATTCTATCCATTAATACTTAAACTTTCTGTAAAAATTAGGCTATGATAAATTTTAAAGTATGAAATACTAAATTAACAACTAAGTACAAACAATTCAGTAATAAATGCAGAAAATCAGCATACGGTAGTTTTATTTTTAACATGTAGAGCTATTTGTTGAAATTTAGTGCATGCAACCATATATATTTAAAGTCCAGAACATGTGGTAGCAAGGGATACAAAATTTGTCATTTATAAGATCATTAAATTATGAATTTAATACATTCATGTAGAGCAATTTCAAAAATCAGCTAAATGAGACAATGTTTATGAGTTTAGACATAAATTTTATATATTTTTGTAACAAAATGATAAAAATTATACATGCATGTCAAATAATATCATCATAACTTTGAAATCATGACATGAATAAGTATTTGAATAAAAAGTATTTAAGGAATCTAGCAAAGAATAGCAACAATAGAAGAAAAATTCGGAATGCACTTATCTTGATTTTCTCCAAATTCTAGTTTGGAGGCACTTAATTTGAGCTTCTAAAGCTTATTCTCTCACCTTTCATTCTTCTCCTTGTCTCTTTCTCTCTCATCTTTTGAAATTTTTAAGAAAAATAACAGAAATTAGTCATGTTTCTTTATTTATATTGAGTGGTGCTTGAGCACTGGTACGACACACATTAGGCGTCATGTTTTAACACTATGGCATACTTGCGCCACCTCAGGAGCACATCAAGTGCGAGCAATCTGTAACAGTGCACTTGAGTATCCTTCGGATGTGTACATTTTGCAAACACATACTCAGGCGTCCTTCAGGTGTTGACCCTACGAGTTTCGACGCTCAAGCGCCAGTCAAACTTCCATAAGGCGCTAAGTAATTCGCTTCAATTTTAATTTTTAATCTAATTTTTTTATCTTTTAACCTTCATTTTGATTATATTAATTTAATTAATTAAAATTATAATAATATTTGAACTTGGTCCTTTCAAATCTGGCATTCAAAGTCATATGACAGGGCTACTATTAGCCCATGATGAAGAGAGAAGCTATGAAGTTTGTAAAGAAATACAAAAATTGTTAGATTCATGGTAATATACCTCATCAGTCGCATCAAAAATAAATATGTAGCATGTACATTATAAGTGAATGTTATTTGGGTAGCTATAAATTTTAGGTAATTCAATTTTAAAATTGGATTAAAATAGACAAAATTTGATTAATTTATATAGGGGGAGTTTCATTTGAGCTCCCTGTGGCTCGTCTTCACTTAAACGCTGTTCAATACTTGGTGACTCTGTGTGTCTTCTTTCACACCAAAGGGCTCACCCTGGAATCCTGGGTCCTAGAGGTGATCTTTTGGGTCAACCAAGAGGTTAACTAGGTTTCCTTCACTCTCCACTTGAGGTTTGAGATAAGCGGGGGAACACCGATTCGACAAGAGGCTGGAAGACGCACTTCTTCTTTGTGGTGGTTGATGTCAATTGGGAGGTCCCGAATCAATGGGGCAAGGTCAATGGCGCCTATGCTAGGGACGTCCTGCTTGGTGAGGAACTGATGAAGTGGCTGATGACATCGCTGATCAAGGGGAGCACCTGTATCTTATGCTGCATTGATCACAAGGTCTCCCAAGGGATACTAGATGGAGTGTAGTGGGAGGTTTAAACAAAAGAGGGCAACACCTCTGCCGCTCTGGATCACTGTCCTAAAAGGAAGTACAGGAATCTGTTTTCCCAGGACACTCATGAGTGGGCCTCTAACGAGGTGGCTCCTCCATCGCCTACTCTTTCTGAGGAATGTCGACAGATCGATGCAGCTTACACGAGAGTGCTTACTCTAGGTACTGGTGAGTTGTCGAGGAGGCCAGGCTTGGATGAATCTTCACCGGGCAACCTGAGCCTCGGAGAGTTGTCTGAATGGACTAAAGGCGAGGAACTCCCAACAGACTCTGGTGTTGGAATTGAGGGCCTCTCAACTGGCGGGCCGGGTGATTGGATTGATGCCATGGCAGCGGGCGAATAAAAGATCCCAATCTTGGTGACTTCTTCTCTAGAATCGTCTATGCCAACCTCTTCCATCACTTCTGCCTAGAAGGGTGTTGGAAACGCTTAAGCGAAAGAAGAAGCAGTTGGAGATGGCTCGAAAAATGGGGCTGCTACTAAGGGGGCATCTCCTTCTTTAAAGTCGATGTCCACCGAGCCCCCAAGGGCTTTGGGTGGTGCTAGCTCTATTCTAGGTTTCAAGACGTCTCATCCCCGTAGTACGCAGCCTCCACAGTTCTTGCTAATCCCTGTTGGAACTGGAGCTATGGATTCTCTCGGCCCATTGTACTGGGGAGGGTTGTATTACCACGAGGTACTACGTCATGAGTTTCTTAACTCTACTACCGTACTCTTTGCTGCTATCCTTGACTGACCGTACATTGCTACTTAGTAGGTTCAAGAGGTACTCTGAGTGGTGGAGAGGGCATTGCACTGGAGGGATATCGAGATCTTACGGCTATCCCTAGCGCACGTAAATCCTGCTGTGATGGAGGATGCGAAGCGCTGAATGAATGCTACTGTCATTGAGGCTTTATGGAGTGAAGAGTAGGCGGCTATCTCAATCAGAAGCTGTTCAAGTCAATGGCAAGATCCCAATAGCTGTAAAAGAAGAACACTTGAGCTCTAGATCAGATCACCTTGCTCAAGGATCAACTTTGGGAGGCATGGCAATAACTTGCAATTCTTAGAAATGAGAATGCCTAGTTGGAAGAAGAGTTTTGACCTAGTGGACTAACCGAAGGTAGGAGGGGGTCTGCACCACGCACACCGAGGCCCCCCCAACCCTAGGGTAATCGTCCGAGCAGTAGGTGTAGGTAGCTTTTTGCATACATTTTTTAGGCTAGCTGATATTCTCGATATACTCTTTAAATCTTTAACAAATTAGTTAAATTGTTTTAACCATTGTTACTGATATCTTTGAGCATATGTCAATTTATCTTTATCCTACACTGATTCTGTTTGCCAGTTAAGTGTCATTGCCATTGTCGGTGGGCTTAGCTGAACGCATTTGTCCAATTGTGCTAGCTCCAATGAGGAGGTCATAGCACTGAGAGAATGTGATCATCAGCAAAGCCATGCAGCTATCATTGCGGGGCTTGACCGAACGTGCTCGTTCGTTTGTGCTCTTTCTCACAGAAAGATGTCGTGGCAAAGGTATGGGTGATGCTCACAAAAGCCAACTAGGTTTCATGGCCACAGTCATCGAATTCTGGTGAAGTTTAGGCCGTCGCCCGCACATAACCATTGGTGCTCGATCGTTAGAGGACGTTGTAATTTCTGTACATCAGGTCCTAGTTTGCTGACCATTATTGACTGATGGTGCTCGTCCCTACAAGAGGGAGTTGTCGCATAGATGTCAAAAAGCCTCCTAAGGTTTTTAATAGCCGTTTGATGGGAAGGTTTGACTCTTAGTCCACAAGCCCCCCATATTGTAATATTCGACCTCATTTGGGCTGCTATATGATCGAAAATGAGGTTAAGTTTTGACCTTCTTTTAGCTGCTCAGTTATCAGACTGAGATTTTGTGATCAGGTCACAACCGGTCGAGGCATGGGTGAAAGAGTTCACTCGATTTAGGGGTAGTCTACTTTGAATTAATGCAAACACACAAGTTGGCATGAAAAATGGAATAAGAAAAAAACATGTTTATAACACTCAAGCAACTTGCATGGATGCACTTGATTTACCTACTATTGGCAAAAAATTGTCGATTGCACCTTTTGGGGTGGAGTGCGCTTTTTTCCCACAGGACCATTTTTTTATTCTGGGGTCGTAGCACGTGCACCCTGCTTTTAGAGAATCGTTGAGACTAAAATGGTCCCCATTAGTAAGGACTCTACAAATTGAATCGGCGTGCTCTTGCCTACTTGCTGCCAGTCAATGGTCGCCTAGCTAAGCAATCTTAGATATTGAGCTCCTATTGTCAACATCCGACCCATAGGTACCGTGGGGGGAATCTCACTTGGCGCGCAGGCAGCGTCTCCTGCTGTGAAATGCCATATGCAAGGGGCTGAGGACTCTTTCACCCCCGAGGGCATTCCAGGCTGCTGTCAAAGATGTACTCAGTGTCTGCACCCAGAGAAGGACGAGGAAGTGCAGAAGTGATCCAAGTGTGCACCGGATCAGAATCTCAAACGTAGATCTCCACACTGGGCTCCCTAGCCCTTCAAGGAGACGATAACGACCGGTTTTTCCTCATAAATGGTGACCTTGCTAGGTCGACAAAGAACTTATTGGCACTACATCGAGCTTCTTCTCGGGCCAAGGTCCTTTTGTCATCACAAGGGCGGTGTGGGTTACTCTACTCTGGGATTTCATCTCACCTCTCATGGCTCGATCAGTCCTCTGGTCACGATTAAGCCCTGTCGCTCATGGCCGCTCGAACCATGAGATCGTTTGGCCACTAAATCTTCTAAGGAGGTTGTCTTTCTCTCTGGTTCCTCCCTCTATACGCTGAGGTTTGGGAGTCGGAGAATGAAACCCCAAGCGTTGCACACTCAGGTGGGTACCAATGGTCTAAGGCTGGTTAGGACATGGTGCATGTCTGGGTGGCGAGCTTCAGCACCTCAAGGGCTAATCGTTCGTTCTTGTGACTATCCACGGAGGAGTCACGAACACGGGAGATGACGTCCGTGGCGGGTGCGCTGGCATGCTGTAATATTTCAGATTCCGATTGGATTATTTTAATATTAATTATGATTTTTGGGTATTTCAGACGTAGTGAAAATAATTTAAAATATCGTAAAATTTTTGAAAATGATCGGAGGTGCGGAGTGGTGCCCGGGGTGCACCCGTAATGTTTTCTGGATGTCGAGTTTGATATAGAAATAAAAGAAAGT
>JAODPA010067118.1:0-10681 GCA_025585075.1 Nepenthes mirabilis
TAATATTCTTAAAATATTTCCATATTAAACTCCATATTTGGTGGGTATTATGTTCGGCAGTCCAAAGAAGTCGGCCTAATACGACTTCAGACTGAAAGACAAAGTTCAATGGTCCAAAATGTCCGCACGGCCTATTTCAGCAAATATGACCGAGGCCAATTTAATGGCCCAAATGGTTCCCCAACTAATGACATCAGACATTAGTTAAAATCGTTGTCATGATAATGATTAACCATTTGTCAATTTTTTTAACGGTTAATCATCGCCCACCTTCTATAGGATCCCGTCCTCTCCAACCAAAGGGAACAATTTAATACTTATCTAACAAAGTATATAAATACTAAAAAGATGTCAAGAGTGCACTATCTCTCTCTTAATCTAAGACGCTACTTTAATAGCGCAACTCCTCAGACATAAATATACATTTTGTATCGTCTATCTTTTCTCTTATTTAAGAAAGATAATAACTTGAGCATCGGAGGATATATTGGGGAGTAAATTTTGCCAATCCTTTGATCATTATTATATGAGTGCACAGAATTTGATTAAAAACGTATGGAAGCCGAAGTCATCTTAGCACCCGACGGATAATTATCTTTATCCATACAGTAATCAAAGTCCTCGGATGCAATATTGGCATTGTCTGTGAAAAACATGGCTAAAAGTCTGAAAACCACAATCTTGATAAAAACATTGTGAATACTAGAGCACAAGTTATTGTACCCATCAGAGAAGCCACCTCTTGTGGCAACTGTCATCACGATCGAATGGATGACCATTCCAACCCTTGTGTACATGTGCTTGCGATGAAGAAGGATGACATCTCTATAGCCGTCCAGAAAATTTGCACGTGGTTGGATGAGCGGCCAAAAGAAGCTCAGTTTTCGGCCTCTTAAACCACCACGTCCAAGAGGAGGAATAGGAGAAGAAAACACCCATCTAAGAAGATTGACCAACAAGATGACCATGGAACTAAAGCAGCCTCGAGCAGTAAAATTCTGTTGCGACTTGAGGTCGCTTAAATTTTCGAGTTTGAGAAGATAGCCCTGAGAGGCGAAACCCTCGGTACTCTCGTAACGAGAAGAAGCCTATATTCTAAGAAGGACCCTCTCATAGTGAATGTCCTCCAAGGGTTACGAGCCGCCCAGTTTCCTAGTCCGCACAAAATTCCTCCGAATTGAGGAATTTTCTTAATGTGAAGAGGATGGCAGCTCCTCACCGAATGGAGAGAAAAGTTCAGAGAATTTGGCAACGTGGCTTTGGAGAAGACACTAGAGGAAGATCTGTTGACTTCCGAAGATCTCCATTTACAATGGAGATTCGTACGCACTTGCTTCCGCATAAATTCAAGGTGCCGGCTCTGGAACCATATGATGAAGTTCTGACCCTATGGATCATTTTGACCATTTCTATACCCTTCTAAGCTTTCAAGGCGTAGATGAGGTAGCGATGTGCCTCTACTTTCCCCTGACCTTAAAAGGGGACCCTTGAGTATGGTTCTATCAGTTTCAGTTGAATTCTATCAGGACTTTTTAAGATTTGGCCGACGGATTTTTGTCCCAATTCGCCTCTAACAGGAGGGAAGAGAAATAGTCATGGTATTTGGCCTGATTAAACAAGGGCCAAATGAAAGTATGAAAAAGTTCCTAGTCAGATTCACGGTCGAGGCCTGAAAAATTTTGAAGCTCACCGAAGAGGTGAAGCTTAGCACTATTATATCAACGTTGGAGCCCGACGACTTCTTTAGGCACTTAGCTCACAAAAATCTTCAAACTTTCAGAGAGGTCGAGACCATTGCTTGAACCTATATAGCAACCGAG
This sequence comes from Nepenthes mirabilis, assembly GCA_025585075.1. NCBI lineage: Eukaryota > Viridiplantae > Streptophyta > Magnoliopsida > Caryophyllales > Nepenthaceae > Nepenthes > Nepenthes mirabilis. Next base: position 1,821 of record JAODPA010067118.1, read on the forward strand.
AAAGCCAACGAAGTAAAACGGCCAAGAGACCAGCCCCACCAAAAGATGGTGGAGGGAAAGAGGAAAAACAGGGATAATATGGGTCTCCGAGGATCAAGGAAGTAGAAGAAGTCTGAGTCAGCACCTAGAAGAGAGTTCAGTCAGCAAGATCTGACTCACCTAAATGATTTTTGCACCAACATCCTGATGCTAATTTAAGATAAAAAATTTTTAAAATAGTCGAAGGTATTGAAGAATCCTGATGAGGGTGATCAGTTAAAGCATTGTCACTACCATCAGTGCGGAGGACATAGTACTGAAGATTGCATGACGCTGTAGAAAGAAATTAAAGAGTTAATTCGGAAGGGACATCTTAACCGATTTCTACAAAGACCTGGACAGACTTCCAGAGGAGCGGATGGAGATGAGACTGAGAAGCCAAGGAACCGAGTGGTAGCTGATATCGTAAGCATGATTACCACGCGTCCCGCTCCAAATGATATTTCGAAAAGCTCAAGAATGGCCCTCGGCCATAAAAAACCAAGGATGAAAAATAGGGATGATGTTATTAGTTTTAGTGATAAAGTATTGACTCATGTAACGTCTCAAAATTCTGACCTCTTGATTGGAAATACGCTCATTTCCGATGGTAGTATAAACTTCCAATTGAAATGAGTATTTGTTAACAATGAAACTTCTAAAAATTTACTTTATTTGGATGCATTCTTTAAATTGGGATTAAAAGGAAGTTGATTAAGGATGTTAGAAGGACCCTTATATAGACTAGATGACGAACCAATGCTCGTGTAAGGGGTGATCCAATCAGAAGTCACGCTAGGCATATATTCAAGGACAGCCACCAAGATACTTTCCTTCTTGGTTGTATACCTTCTATCGGTTTACAATGCCATCCTCGGACAACCCTGCTTAATAGCATTAGGAGCAGTGATTTTGATCCTGCATCTGAAGATAAAGTTTTTGACTCCATTTGGCATCGGAGAAGTCTTAGGTGATCAGGTGACCGGGCGGACATTACCTTTCCCAAGTCACTCAGACACCCACAAGTCAACCGATCCAAGACTTTGACTTCTGTAACGAGACCACGTTATTATAAGTTCAATCTGGAGAATCAACAGATTAAATTCTATTGAACTTCAATGGCCCTAAAAAGTACATATAGATTGGGAGTTCTTTGTCTGAACCACTCTGAAGTCAGTTTATCGATTTCCTTCGGTAAAATTCTGACGTTTTTGTTTGGACATCTAGAGAAATGTCAGGGATGCCGACCGAAGTAATGGTCCGTTAGTTGGACCTAGATCCTGGTTATAAACCTGTCCGGCAAAATTGAAAGAACAACTCGATCAAAAAGTTAATTGCTATTCGAGAAGAGATGAAGCAACTCCTAGATGTTGGATTCATTAGAGAAGTTCAGTACCCGAATTGATTATCAAATGTGATGATGGAAAGAAAAGTAACGAAAAGTGGAGGATATGTGTTGATTTCACCGATATCAACAAAGCCTGTCCAAATGAGAACTTCCCATTACCAAAGATTAATCTGCTTGTATACTCAACGTCTGAACATGAATTATTCAATTTCATGGATACATACTCGAGTTACAATTAAATTTGGATGAGCCCAGAAAACGAGGAATGTACATCTTTTATGACCGACCGAGGGACATACTATTATAAAATTATACCATTCGATCTAAAAAATACCAGTGAGACTTTTCAACGGCTCATTAACAAAATGTTCGAAATGCAGATCAGACGAAATATGGAAGTATAGGTGGACGATATGCTTGTGAAAAGCACAATGTTCAATGACCATACTCGCGATCTAGACGAGGCGTTTAACGTCCTCGGGGCACACTAGATGAAGCTTATCCCAACCAAGTGTACGTTCGGAGTAACCTTGAAAAAATGTTTATGCTTCATTGTTTCATACCAAGAAATAGAAACAAATCCTGAGAAGATCAAGGCTATCTTGGATATGAATTCACCTCGGATAGTGAAATTAATCCAAAAACTAATTGGAAGATTAGGTGTAGTTTTTTGCTTCTTGGCTAAATCAGTCAAGAAGTATTTGCCTTTCTTCAAGGCCCTGAGGGGAACAAAGGCCGCCGGCTTCCTGTGGATTGTCGAATGTAAAGCTGCTTTTCAAGAATTCAAGGAGTACCATTCACATTTTCCGCTATTAACTTCTCAACAAGAGGGCGAGGAATTGAATTTATATTTGGTTGTGTCTGAAACTGCTCTAAGTTTGATCCTAATTTGACAAATGTCTGACGGATAACGGCCTGTATACTATGTCAATAAAATTTTGACCAACCCAGAAACTCATTACTCTCGTGCCAAAAAAACGGCTTTGGCACTTGTGTATTTTGCAAGAAAACTCTGACCGTATTTTCAGGCATACAAAATTATTATCCTGATTGACCAACCACTGAAAGGGATTCTGTAAAAGTCAGATGTGTTAGGACGACTGGTCAAGTAACCATTGAATTGAAAGAATTTGATGTGGAATTTCGACCGAGACTATCCTTAAAAGGCTAGGTCCTAGCAGATTGAAACAACGAGACCAATTCTAAAAACATTGTTCCTATTGGGGCTGACGGCTCCCAAAGTACTCCAGTATTGACTTTGCACATGGGCAGCTTTTCAATTCAAATTAGTTGTGGAGTTAGAGTGGTATTAAGAATGTCCGACGGGTCAGAGATAAAGTATTCAATGACCATCAAATTTTCAAAAATAAATAGCGTCATCGAGTACGAGGCACTGTTTGTCGGATTAAAATTGGCCAAAGAGTGTTCGGCCATGAATCTCATGGTATACAGTGACTCGAACTTGGTTATTAATCAAGTCCGAGAAAATTTTGATACCATCAATCCACTACTTTCCCAATACCTCTCTAAAGTCCAAAATTTGATTTTCACATTTGATAATGTAGAAATGACCCAAATTCCAAGAGAAGAAAATGGGAAAGCGGACCGATTAGCAAGAGCTGCGACAGTCGAAGACACAAAATAGTACGCATGAGAATTATGTGAAGTCCTAAAAGTTCCTAGCATCAATGACCCAAAGCAAGAGGTTATGCAGATAATCGGTGTTGATAATTAGATGACCTCCTATGTGAAATATCTGTCTGATGATATATTACAAGAAAATCTGGATGAAGCCAAGTATTTGAAAAAAAATGACGAGTTGGTATACCATTATAGATGGAAAGTTGTACCGACGAGAATACTCAATCCCATACCTGTAGTGTCTCACACTGAAAGAGGTCGAATATACCCTTGGAGAGGTACACCTCGGTATCTGTGGGTCCCATATTGGAGGCAAGAATCTTACTTTCAAACTCATGAGGTAATGATATTATTGGCTCACCATGAAACAAGATGCCATGGATTTCGTCAGAAATGTGAAAACTGCCAGATGCATGGGAATCTCACCCATCAACCACATACAGAACTTTGAACTCTGCTGTCGCCATGACCATTCGTGCAATGGCCGCTTGATATCCTCGGACAACTACCAGTTACATCAGGACAAAAAATTTATAATTATTGGGATAGACTACTTCATAAAATGGGTTGAATCCGTCCCACTCGCCAAAATTACTAAACAGAACGCAATCGAGTTTGTTCGATAGAATATTGTATGCAGATTCGGTATATCAAAAGTTATTGTAATTGATAATGGAACCCAATTTATCAGCAAATATTTCACAAAGTACTGTGATAGTTTGAAGATAAAGTTAGTTCATACTTCTATCGCTTATCCACAATGTAACAGATAAGTGAAAATTATTAACCACATAATACTACACGATCTAAAGATGAAACTTGAAAATATTGGGGGCTACTGGATGGATGAACTCACATTCATCCTTTGGTCATATAGAATGATGCCTAGAGAACCGACCCATGAGACTCCCTTTAGTTTGTGCTACGGGCCTGAGGCCGTTATTTCAATAGAGATTAGACTCCCTAGTCTTTGGGTTGAGTCTTTTGATTCGCATTAAAACTCATAACGACTTTGAAAAAATCTTAATCTACTTGAAGAAGTCCAAGACAAGGTGCGGTTGCCGATGACAGCATATCAACAAAGGGTTGCTAGGTATTATGGCAAAAAGGTAAATGTACGACAGTTTGATGTGAAAGATCTAGTGTCACGGAGTATTAAAGCCACTGGAAAAAATATCAATATGAACAAGTTCTCGTCTAATTGGGAAGGGCTATTCTTAAGAATGAGGTGTACAAGTTACGTACCCAGAATGACAAATTGATTACTCAGATTTGGAATGCCTCCCGCCTTAAAAAATATTTTAAATGAGTAAATGTACTGCCAGGTAAAGTTTCTATCATAAGGAGTGCTTGTATCTTTGTAAAATTTATTTATAAAATTTTAGTTTTTTATTCATTCTTGTACTTGTTTTTCATTACATCGTATAACCTAAGCTACCTCTAAATCAGATGAAATCTTTTCACCTGTATTGAAGACCACACTTGCTGGTCAATAAAACTCAGTCATGTAATTGAGCAACTCATAGGAGGTTGATAATTAAAACTAGGTCATGTTACCAAGCGTCTCAAATGAAACCGAGGACTATAAACTTGGGGAACTTCCTTAGAAGCACGCATTTAAAGACCTTCAAGGTAGCATTGTCAGCTGAATATGGTCCTAGTAAAAGTTAAGTTAGACATACGGATATTTTGATATCCTTCGAACAATCTAAGGATAAAAGCTGTGAGTCAAGGTTAACTTAATTAATATTTAAAATCAAACATATAAATATCCGGCTAGCAAAAGACATTGGAAAAGAGAGAAAGTCAATTTAAAAAAATAAATTTTTATTCATAGAAAAATCATTATAAGTATATATATATAAGTGATTTTTATGAGGAAGGCAAGGCTCAGGAGTTTCTAGCAAGGCTTTCAAGAATCCACATCGTCCCTGGGAAGGTACAACACATCAAAACTGCGGCGAGCACTGGCATTCCTTGGATGAAGTAAAGAAATAGGGATATCAGGGGCCAACATCTGAACAATCTGTCGGCATAAGTTGATGCCTTCCTAATAGCTGCGCTCCAACATCTTCGTAATGTCCTCAAGACGGAAGGAAGCTCGAAGCTCACTCTCAATCTTAAAGTTTTGGTCTCTGAGGAGAGCATACTTCTATTTTATGTCAACCATGTTGCGTTCAAGTTAAGAGATACGTTTCTCAACAACCAGAAGTTTCTCTTTCTCCACATAGTTGTGAGCAATGTGGTTGGCAGCGCCAGTAAGACGATTGGCCATTTCTTGGAACTGTAAGAAAAATAAAGCAAGTTAACAAATATAAAGATGATAATGTGAAAGTTAAAGAAGATTTCAAATAGTACCTCGGAGATGGAAATATTCCTAAGAGTTGTATCACCCGTATAAGTCTCCGAGACAATTTAGACCTTGGATCTTGGAGACTCTAAGCCAGTGACCTCTACCTTCTCTTCAATTCCTTTAGGCACAATGTCCCCCTCGGATATAGGCACCTGGGGGTCAAAACTAGATGTTCCAATAGTTGGTGCGAGGGTCTCCTTAGACTCGACCTCGGCCATGAGATCCCCGAAAGTGGCATGTTTGCCATAACGACTCGACCCTCGTTCTCAACTTCAAGATGCACTTTGGGCTCTAGGTGCTCAGGAGAATACTCCTCTGCAATATCAGCACAAAGTTCAGAAGTGACCACTTCAACCATGTTGGTCACTGAAAACCCAAGTAATAGCATCCCCTCAGCCTTACTAGACGGAGTCTCGTTGATCCAAGAAGTACCCTCAACAAAGGTAGTCGGAATATCAGGCAAAAGCTCCTCGAGTAGCGATGGAAAAACAGTTGGAACCCCATATGAAGCGAGAAGTGAGGCAGGGATTGGCACAACCTCAGTCACCTCCTCAGCAACAAACTCTACAGGCTCACCACCTTCAACTGACCCGACGACCTCAAGAACTTGGGCCGAGGAAGACATAGAAGTTGGATCCAATTTGACCATCGAACGTTTCCTCCTTATTAGCTGATCAACAGTGGCCTCGTCCTCAAAATTAGATTCAATTGAAGCCTCTCTATTTCCAGGCCCTTTGGCCGACGGTTCCTTTATTTGCATGCCCATTGAGGCCTCATTGTCATCGGGCTTTTTGGTCGAGGACTCATTTATTCTCAGGGCCTTAGCCTTTCTCTTAAATTTTCTCTTATGAATAGTTTTTCCCGCAAGGGCCTCAGACCCTTCAACCACAAGCTCCCATTTAGCCGGTATGAGGGACTCAATGAAGAGTCAGCGGTTCTTTTTATTTTTATTAAAGGTTGTAGCCTTTTGACAAATGAGGTTTGTCAACCTTTGGATTGTGGCTTTCTCGTGGTCATAAACATCGGTCTGAAAAGAAGTAGAAACCTGATCCCATTCTATACAAAGTTCCCATGTGGAAGGAACAACTAAATAAAAAAACCAACCCTTCTACCTTTTTGTGGGGTCAGGGTTTTCTCCACTTAAGCCGGATTCCGGTTTTGGAGATATGGTGATCCAATCTTGTCCTTACTGAAAACGGAACAAGCCTTTCACAGTTGTGGCATTCAAAACTAGGCCGTGAATTCGAGTTAATATCCGTAAAGACACAAGATACCTTATGCCGTTCTACTAAAGTCTTGCAATCGGTATAAGAAATTTCACCATTATTTTATAAAACTTTGGAGCCAAAGGAAATCGGCAACCACCTTTCAGATGAGTATCGTATACAGTAATATACCCTTTTGGATGAGAAGAAGCTCGTCTACTCACCCCAGGCAAGAGATATACTAAAGAACTCGGAATTTTGTATCGAGCTTAAAGGTACATGACATCGGTAGAGGTGAGGATCGATTGAATATTTTCAACTCTAGGCACCATGAAAAATCTCTGAAAGGAAGGTAAGAGAAATCCTTAGTGAGAAAGTGGTGGCAAAGGAATCGAAAGTATTTCCTAAGCATTCGACCGCCTATTTATAGGCAAAGGATAAAGCTTCAAATGGCACTGTTTGAATTCAAAATTCAAAAGACGTGCCTCATCATAATACTAATACATGTCGACTACCCATTCGTTCTGCCAAACGTCAAGTCGCCCGAAGTCAGTAATGATGGTTTGTGCATATTTAACGAGTCATTTTGTATCTGAAGCGACGCACATTTAATGCAACGATTGACAGCAGGGACAAAGACCGTCGGGTTAATTGCTCTCATTCAATGGAAGCTTTTGGATTGAAAGTTTTTATCCGAGGAGCTAATAATGCTTGCCAGACAAAACTTCGGATTTGAACAAAAAGATGCTTTCGGACTTCATACCAGAAGGCTGAATTTCAAGCCTCCTGGCATGGGGGACTAGTGATAGGTATTATGTCCGATGGCCCAAAGAAGTAGGCCCAATACGATTTTGGGCTAGAGGACAAAGCTCGACAGCTCAAAACGCCCGCGCGGCCAATTTCAGCAAATATGATCAAGGTCAGTTTAACGGCTCAAACGGTTCTCCAACTAACGACATTGGACGTTAGTTAAAACCATTATTGGGATAAAGATTAACCATTTGTCAATTTTCCTAATAGTTAACTGTCGTCCACCTTCTATAAAAGGGAACAACTTGATACTTCTCAGGCAAAGCATACAAATACTAAAAAGATACCAAGAGCGCACACACTCTCTTAATCTAAGACTCTACTTTAAGAGTGAAACCCCTCGGACATAAACATACATTTTACATCATCTATATTTCTTCTTATTTAAGAAAGATACTGATTTGAATATCAGAGGATATACCGGAAAGTGAGTACCGCCAATTCTTTGATCGTTATTTTGTACTTGCACTGGAATTGATTATAGACTGTTAAGATCATTTTTATGATTGGTATATTCCATAACCATACGTAATCATGTTTCGATGTCGGGTTGTGTTTCGTCGAAATACTGCATTAACATATTTTTGTAGCTGTCCGTTCCCGGATCAACATATGCTCCGTGCCTGCCTCTCGCTTGATACTTGCTCGAGCCCAAAATTCAAAAGCCCCACGCTTGCCGTGAGCTCTTCACCCGCTCGAGCCCAACATCCCGAAGCCTTGCGCTCGCCGTACGCTCGAGCACAAATTCCAGAAACCTTCTGCTCGCTGCTCGCCTCCTTTCCGCTCGACTGCTGGTAGGGTTTTCTGCGAAGCCCTTCGTGAGCACGCCGCACGGTCGATCCAACTCAAGCGCTGCGGCAACGGGCAAATTATTTGAACGGTTATTTCGAGCCCTCTATAAATATACATCTATAATTTGTTACCCTAAGACTAGATTGATGCATTTGGAGCCGTCCCACTTGAGAGAAAATCATTTTCCACTCTTTAATCTTGCTCCAAATTGAGAAAATCGGTCTTTTATCATTGTGTTTCATATGCTAGCGGTTTTCTCACCACTTTCTCTTTATCGATCTATCACTTCTACCCTTCTACATTCGTTGGTGACGTCGATACGTTGAAGAATGGGATCCGGTCGTGTTTGGCAATTCGAATGGCTTGAGAGGAAAGATTGTTGTGAAGATCGAAAGGCGTCTGGTTCCATTACCGCGGATAAATCCAATGAGTTTCTTGGAAGGGATCACAAGATCGGAGTAAGTCGGCTAGGTTCTCTCGTCGTTACCACCTAATCTGTAAGTTGATTTTCATAATGCATTTCTTCCTTAGCATTTGAAGTCCGGAGGATTTTTCTCAATTACTATGGGTATCGAGTTTTTTCTTCGTTAACAAAAAGATTGTATTATTATTATTATTAGTACTTTATCTTTATACTAGTATCGCTTGTATCATATAAATATAAATATTCTTTACGTGTATTGAATATTTTACT
>JAODPA010067119.1:0-10683 GCA_025585075.1 Nepenthes mirabilis
GAGAATTGATATCTTTTAATTTAAATTATTTGAGTGATTACTATTATTACAAATTTTCTAAATTAGCCTATCTCTTCATCTTATAAAAAAAATGTCCAATTAAATAGTTATAAATATGCAAAAATATAGAAATCCTTCTTTACCTCTCTTTATATTCCTACACAGTATTAGAGATGAGCATTAGAGACAGGTTTATCAAAACCTTCTATTCGTCATCTTTCCCCTCACCTTCTTTCAAATATAAGATCGTTTTTTTCTCTCTGTTGCCGATCATTACTGCGGCTCCATCTTCAACACCAAATCCATATGCTGTCATCTGACTTCACTGTAGCAACCATCACCACACACGGTATTAAAGAAGGGTTTATATCTATCATGTATGGGCTCTGGAGGTATTATCAGCTTTGCCATTGTTTTTCCTTTTCAAACTGACATCACCATTCCTTTCCAGATGTATTTAATCTTAATAAGAAGATCACGGATATAGCAACTTGACCATCATTGGTATTTTTCTTGTGTTGCACGGAACCATCATCAACGGCTAATACCATCGACATCAATCCCTGCGCTTCCTAGAACCATTGCCATTGATCCCTAAAGTCATAATAGTCATCACCGCTGATATATGTTTTCCTATCTGAAAAAGGTGAAACAAAATGATGTGTCTCGTCCCACTCTTGCCTCGCAATGCATCACTACAACTTAGGGAAAGCCCATCGTGAAAACAACGAGTTTTGCCCACTTCATTGGATTAAACGCATTGTTTTGCTTAATCAGGCAAGTCACCTATTTGCCTGCCAACAGACCGATCTTGTAGCCCATTAGTGTGGACCTTAACCTACCACCCAAATCCATCTTGCAGCCTAGTTGTCAACTAGTCCCCCACCAACTAGTAACCAGCACCACCTGCCCTCCACCAACTGCCACTGACTGTCAACGCTGACCACTAGTGACTTTTCTGATGAATTTCCAGCGACTTTTCTAGCCTACCTAATTTCCCATGTTGGTTCTCACTATGCCATCGACTTTTCCTTATTCGGTCAACATTATTATTTTCTATTATGTCTTTTCATGTGATTTTTCTTTCCCTACTAAGATTATTTTGGACGGTACTAGATACAATGCTTGAGCCTAGCAAAAATGTCTATTTGTCTAACTAGTCATAAATTTTGGCAGTATGTCACGGGGATAAAACCAAAAGAAACACTAGAAAAATTCGATGAACGTTTTGAGAAATGAGAAGAAACTCACAGTAAGATATTCTCCTGGTTTATTAAAACTTTTGTTACCTCCATTCAGAACTTACTTCCCTAAGTTTCAAAACACTAAACTTGTTGAGGATTTTTTTGCCAATCAGTACAACTGCTCTACTAATGCTGCTCTTCAGTTTTAGATGGAATCTAAACTTTATCAGATGCATTAAGAACTTGACCAATTAATTATTGAGTTTCATTTTCAAGTTAATAGCCTTTAGGATTAGTTTTCATAGGCCGATCCAGCATTTCCAGATGCTCAATCTACTAAATTATTTACAGAGTATCGAGATTGTTATCAATTCATTTGTTTTATGATGAACACATTTGATGATTTTGAGCACACTAAAGTCTCTCCGCTTCATTGCTTTCCTCTACTTATACTTGATGTTGTGATCATAGAACTTATTTCTGAAAAGACTCAGCAAAAAACTCGTCGTATTCATTCCACTGATGCAGTTATGGTTACAAAAGCACTTAACTGTTTTGTTCCAATTGTAGCTTCTGCTTCCTCTGCTCTCCATTGGTTCAATGAAAAATATCATTATCATAAGGAAAAAGGACCCCAAATTTCTGATTGTCTTAAGAAAAAGGCTAAGGATGCTAGAAACATTCAAAAGGGAAAGACCGACATCTTTCACAAGCCCATGGTTGATACATCTACAAATTTAGTAGATTCTGCCCCGTCCGTCATACACTTGTCTCTTACTGCAACTGATCTTGAGGCAGCTGTCACCTCGGTTCTATCTTATACCTTTATACCCTAACCGTCTCTTCAGGTATATTTTTGTTATGTAATAGCCTAAAGTAGACTAGAATACAACTAGAATAATACAATAAAAAAGAATCAAGAGAGGAAGAGAAGGAAGAAAGGGGATCCTAGTAGAGCGAGAAACAAAAGAAAAAAGAAGAAGGGGAACTTCCAGAGAGTCTGATCTTATAAAAGGACTAGAAATTCATACTATCAATCTTCATTCATGCATAACCAATTACAAGGGAAGTATGGATATTTATAGGCTATGGCCCTCCTTAATTTCTTTTATCACAATAACATTTAAGGGTAAGACTAATCTCCTTAATAAGCCATTCCTTACTATTATTAATCAGCCTATGTAGTGCCGTTATGCTTTACATGACAAACTCCTTGATTTATTGACTCTTCCATTCACAATCACATAACATCTAATGTATCATTAATATCTTATAAGACGTCTTCATCTGATATCTCTCTTATCTATACTGCTAATGGTTCCCACATATCTGTAGACCATGTTCGTCATGTATCTACAACTGACCTTTATATTCTAAATACTTATCATATTCCAAACTTATCTCTCAATTTTATGTTAGTTGGTCAGCTTGTCAAATGTGGTCTTAGTTTAACATTTTCTCAAAGGAGTTATGATGTGTACGATTAGAAGATGGGTCAACTCATTGGAACTAGATATAAAATTGGTTGCCTTTTTAAGCTTACATCCATGCATCTTTCACGTTTGGACCCCACTCGCTGCTGTTGTCTCTTCCAATCTTTGACACAATCAACTTGGTCACCCCTCCTTACCTCGTATTCAGTCATTAGTTTCTAATGGTTACTTAGGCAAATTTTTTTTTTTTACCTGTCTTATTATTTAGGCAAACAAAAAACTTTATCTTTCAATAAAAGTGACTGGCTTCTGCACCTTTTGAATTGATTTATCCTGGTATTTGGCGTCTCGCTCATGTTCCCACTAAGAGTGAATCTCGCTACTTTGTTATTATTATCTATGATTATTCTTGTTATATATAAATTTATCTTTTATATAATTGCTCCAAACTATTTAATACTTTTCATAATTTTTAACAGACGATAAAAATTCAATTCGATTACACAACCAAAGTCTTTCATTCTAGTAATACCATGGAATATACCTCCAACTTCTTTTTAAATGAACTTCAACAAATAAGTAACGTATTTCATCGATAATATCCTTACACTTCTAATAAAATAGTTATGCTGAACAAAGGCAATGTCATATTCTTGATACTGTTCATACTCTCCTATTTGCTTCTTGTTTCGAGTCCTTTTAGGGAAAAGATGCCCTTACAGCCATGTAAACTATTAAATGGATTCCATCTCCGACCATTTCAAATCAATCGCCATATAAGCATCTCTATAAAAAGTTATCAAATTATTCTCTTCTCAAAATTTTTGGCTATATTAGCTTTGTCCTACTCCATCCTCATGAGCGTATAAAACTTTAACATTGTTCTCGACTTTACTACATTCTTAGTTATAGCATTAAACATAAAGGCTATTAGTATTACAATCCTATAACTAAGCATCTTAATATTTCCAAGAATGTTAAATTCTAGAAACACAAAAATTTATTGATGTTTTTTCCTTCCTTCAGACACTTTCTCTTCCTCTTGAATTTTTATTTATTAGACCATCGACCTCTTTCCAAAACTTTCATCTGATGTTGGTCCTGTAAGCTTAATCGCTTCTAACAAGTCTGACTTGTCCAATGACCATGACATCACAATTACATTGTCAAAGTCTTCCTCCATTATGGATATTCGTTGCTCCAATCGAGTACGTGCTTCCTCTACCCATCTTCATGATATCACTAATTTTCTACTATTGCTACTTTGTATGAGCTATGTAATTATCGTGAAGCATATTTTGGACCTTTCTGACAACAAACTATGTCCGAATAGCCTAATGCTCTTCTTCTTTACAAGGCTTACACTTAGAATCTGGTTGCTCTTCCGCCTGATAAGACTACAATAGAGAATAAATGGCCATACAAATGGAAAATCAATTCTGATGGTTTATAAGTCCGATGTAGAACTCAACTTGTGGCCAAGGACTTTACCCAAGAGTAAAGCATTGATTATGAGAAGACTTTCGTTCCTATTGTTTGCTTCATTTTTGTTCAATTTCTCTTGGCCATAGCCACTACATGCCAATAACTTTTGTTTCAAATGAATGTAAATAATACATTTTTACATGGAAACTTAACTGAAAAGGTTTGCATGAAGTCTCCTCCTAATTATCTTTATTCTCCTAAACAAGTATGACAAGCTTTATGTGTTCTTAAGTAGGTTCCCCATGCTTGGTTCACCAAATTAAACTCTACTATTTCACAACTTGGGTTTACCTCCAATCCTTATAATACTGCCCCTTTTACTCATTATATTGACACCGGTAATATTATTGTATTACTTTATATCAATGGCATGGTCATTATTGGCGGTATAGTTCCGGCATTCTTGATCTTAAAACACATTTTGGGTCAACACTTTAAAATAAAGGATCTCGATTTCTTTTGCTACTTTCTTGGACTTGAGTTATCGCCCACCTCTGATGGTTACTATTTGACACAAGCTAAATATGGTTCTGATATCATTTCTCGTGCCAGGCCCATTGATTATAAGACAACTAGCAGTCCCTGTATATAATATCAAACTTTGTATACTAATGGCAATCCTCTTTCCAATGTTACTGTTTATCGCCAGTTAGTTGGGAGCATCATACATATCACTGTTATTAGGCTTGATATTCCTTATACTTAAACGTTGTTCGTCAATTTATGTTAGCTTTGTAATCTGTTCACCATACAGTTATTCTTTGTATTCTTCGTTATGTGAAAGGTACCGTATTCCATAATCTACATTTTTACTCTCATTTTTCATTAAAGCTTCGAGTTTACTCTGATGTTGGTTGGGCAAGTGACCCTGTTGATCAGTGGTCTACTACAAGTTTTCTATATTCATTAGCGGATTATCTTATTTCTCAATGCAGTAAAAAATAAACCTTTATTATTCACTCTAGCACAAAGGCTGAACAAAGCACTCTTGTTGATGCTATATTTAAGTTTCTTTGGATTCGTTGCCTTTTATGGGATATTGGTATTCCTCAACCCAGTGGCACACCTCTTTAGTGACAAGCACATTGCTATCCAAATTGTTCATCATGATGTATTTCATAAACACACAAAAACATATCAAGATTGATTACCATTTTGTGTATCATCACTTTAGAGAGGCCACCCTTTGTCTCTTTTTGATTACTTTGGCTGATAAATGGCTAACATTTTTATAAAAGTTTATCTGCCTGGTCGCCATCTTGATTTAATTTTCAAACCCAAGTTGGTATCTTTGACACCATATTTTTAGAGTGGATATTAGGATCTTATATATTAGGATGTTATATATATTACGACATTATATAATATCATTTTTAAATTAAATGATTGATAATGTTTAATTTAGATTATTCATATAATTATCATTATTATATTTTTTTTCTAATTTAGGCTGTCTCATTTTCNACCAATAAGATGTTTAGTGACTAGAAAAGAATAAGACAAAAATTGAATAAACATTAACCAAGAAAAAATAGTTGAAAATAATTATTATATTATATGATTACCATGAGAAATAAATATTAAGAATGAGATAAAAATACTATTGCAATGGTTGAAAAAGGGACAGGCGATGGCAGTGGAAGATTGGTGAGGCGACTGGCCTGGAAGTCACTGAAGGTGGTTACTAAAGGTCGGCAGACGCCTATGGATTGTTGAGATCATCGCAGCAAGGTCTGAGCAAGTAAAATTGATAATTCATATTTTCACTTTTCCAGCAATAAATAAAATCACTTCTTTACCATATTATTCACTCCCAATTCTCATTCTCACGTAATATTTATCCACAGTTTTCATTCTACAACCAAAGTAATAAGAATAACGTAAAAATAAATGTCAGCGGTGATATTTATTCCCACATGTTTCCTCTGGCCAAACATGCTATAAGAGTCGTATGCTGCTAGACTTCCGTCATTTTTGGCATTAGAAAGTGGACATCCGAGAATTTCTGTTTGAATGGACAAAGCTACACACAATAAAGAACTTCTATAATTCATGAGCAAGTTTTGACTGAGATCCATGTGGACTTAGATAGACTTGAGATAGCTCTGGTACATGACATTTTTATGCATCAAAAAAATCCAAATATAGATAACTCAATAGTTAGTCAGTGATAATTTTACATTATCAACATTAACTCATAATCATTTCACATTTTTTTTGGGTAATATTCTCCGGAGACCCAACCTCATTCATTCACATTTCTTTATTTTTTTACTCTTACCCTCCCAAGATACAGACGAGAGGCTAGAAGAGGTAAATATCCCACATTTCATTGCAACAGAACAGGATTTGCACCAAGCATACCGAAAGAATGTAAATGACCATTCTTTTTCCAGTCCAACTTCGTGCATTCTTTGTGTAATCTTCACACTACAAAGTATAGAAGGACTCCAAAAGGGGGAACTCAAACGGCTCCTGCCTAAAACTACCCCTTTGATGCATCAATTCATGGCCATTGCACTGGAGGTGGCCCCAAAGGATTAGAAAGACGAAGACAAAAGGGAGCTCCCAGCACAGCTATCCCAGAAAATTAGATCAGCTTTTGCTGGAATAGCATAGATAATATAATCCTTCATTAAAATTATACCCTTACTTCATCCAAATTATGTAGTTCAGGAAAAGAGTTAAGATTATCCCAAAGCTCCTTTGTATTGGAAGGGCATACTTAAATAGCAATCTAGCAACAATGTTCATTTCAGCAACCTTAAAATAGGAAACTGAAGTATAATATTTCTGATAATTGAAGTTAAGATTATATAAAGGGGGTTAATTTACACAACCACAGAACTCCAAAACTACATATGCTTATTGCAAGGTGAATCAAATATCTCTCACCTTTAGCCTGACTTCTGGGTGGGTATACAAGGGCCTCCTTGGGCTTGAAGGAACTGTATTAAATTTGTGAACAAGAAATTTGAAACACGGGAAAAACATGACATAGAGCATTCCCAAGATAAAGGGTGCTGCAATCAGCCATCCAAGCAACTGCAAAGATTATAAAAGATGGAATTCAGTTGTCAACTTTCCACAAAAGGCAAAATGGAAAACGCCCTATGATTCATTGCCAATGAAGTATGTGCTGGTAGAACTCATCGCTGTGGGATTTTATTTTCCTTCCCTTTCCTTTTTCTTTTTCTTCACTGGGATAAAAGGGGGAAATCCCAAGTTGTAGGGTAATGGATTCAGACACATACTCTACCATTCAGTATCTAGGCTCTTATCCACTATTATGGGGTTCTTTTACTCTTTGGTTAGCTATAACTGCCTAACGTTGGTAATAAATAACTTAAAAAAAAACTAGGCCCAAAGAAAAGGAAAAACAAAAGGTAAAAAAAATAAAAAAAAAGAACGAGATTTAGAAGAATCCACGCAAGAGCAGTTTCAAACAAAACAGTAGTTCACAAAAAGTAAACTCAAATTTTAGCATATGGTATGCCTGGAACTATATATTAATGTGAAGCATTCCTGAAAAATTTGAACTCACAAAAATCAAAAGAATCTCTTCCTTGGGCCTAGAAGATAAAAATGCAAGTCACGAGAAAAAAGGAAGAAAGAAAAACAAATATTCTAAAGTCAAATGCTCTTCCATGTCCAGTTGATTGGAGATAATTCCTTAAACATAGGCCAAACTCCTTCAAGACATAAGTGGTCATAAAAATCGTAAAGACAATCTCTAGCACCCACTGGTGCAACACATGCTCAGAAATAGAAGGGGGAGGGCGGGAGGGGAAGGCAGTTTGGCTGCATACCGCATGAATAATGCTTAGTAAGACTTCACGTGATGCTTGGCCAGATAATACCTTCTTCAAAGCATCAGAGGTTAATGGAAAATGAGGGCTACCACAAATTGCTTCACCAAAACGCAAAAAGGGTATCACTAGACTGCAATGCCATTAAAACTCCATTTAGTCCAAAGGTACATGCAGAAAGACAAACTATGCAGCTACTGAACATTTGCTCAAATAAATATCTAATAAGCAATTCATGCTGCAAAGATGGAGAACCCAATGAAACAGTTTGAAGAAAAGGAGGAAATTTGCTTTATAACAAGAAAACTTGATAATCCTCAATCATTTTCCAGACTGGAGCCGATATTACAATATAAAACAAGTGAAAATGTCACATCTTAGAGATGAACGTACAGATCAGTTTAGCACTTAAATAGGCCACAAAATGGCTTGATTTGGAAAAAGCTAATTTTAAAACAAATATATATATATATATATATATAAGGCAGCATCNTATATTAGGATGTTATATATATTACGACATTATATAATATCATTTTTAAATTAAATGATTGATAATGTTTAATTTAGATTATTCATATAATTATCATTATTATATTTTTTTTCTAATTTAGGCTGTCTCATTTTCCTATAAAAGGATAATCAATTGTAAAGTTACAAACATAGAACAACAAAAATTGTTTCTTATCTCTCTCTTCATATTTCTACAATTTTCATTGATAATCACCATTAGGTACAACTTCACTTAAGTGTCTAGCGTCACAAACGCAATTGCAAAATCCAAGTTGTAACATCTTAGTTCATCAAGGAAAAGCATTTACCGAATATATTATAGAACAATTGGCACATTTAATGAATAGATGATATAACAATTGGCCTCCAAATAAACTAAACATGCAACTTGAGGACAAGAAGACCGATTCTCAAGCTAAACTTGGCATGCTTGATCCTAGCAAGGAATGAACAAAGGTGGATACCGAAACTAACAAATAAACATGTCTGACATCTATTTAGGACTTAAAGCTAATGCATAACCAATCAAATGCTAGAACAAAAAAGAAAAGAATGCCAAATTATCTGCATGTTGTGAACTGAGATTTGAGTATTATACTTGCTCCAATAATTTAAATTCCCCCGTTTATCCTGATGAAGTATAAATAACAAGAATTCTTCTCTTTCTAAGAAAAAAGCCATCTACTATTGGACACATCACTGAATTCAAGTCAGTATCACTACAACGTTGAGAATTCCAAATTCAACAAAAAAGCCTCTGTCTAACTGAAGATATAGAACTTTATTTGAGTTCTAATATTCAGACGTCTAGTGAAACCAATTACAACAATCAGTGTCGCAAACTTCAGAGAAGAACATCAACATTCGTAAACATGAGATTAATTTAAACTTTCATATTTGTAAGAATGAGATGAACGGCAAAAAGAAAATGTTAAACAATTTGAGTTGCGGACTGAAAAGAGAAATCAGTATCATGTAATTCATACTTTAAAAAGTGACGAAGAGGAATTCTTAACATCCATTAATAGCAACAAACAGTTAAAACAGCACACCAGAAGCCAAGAACTTATTCTTTTATCCAAAAGAAGGGGTCATAGAGGTCTCAGTAGGATCACACAATAGTTTTCATATGTCAGAACTGATCATTAACACAAGAAATATGGTAAGGACTAATGCAGAAGCAATCCACGTCCGACAAATTATTCCAGTATGGAAAAACGTACCACATATTGGAAAAATGCCCAAGGTAAAGCCAAGAGCGGCTGAGAATGCCAACTGCTTTGGCTCTGTACCCCTTAAAACATACAACACATAACATATAAGTACAAATATTAAGAACAACATGAAAAAAATTCATCATTTCAATGGAACATAACAATGGTTAATTCTTTTTTGAATATTGTATTATTATTATTATTATTATTACAGTCAATAATTCTTTCACTGCAAGACTTGATATCTTCTAGACTTACACAGCTGAAACTCTGTGAACTATTGTTATCCACACAACTTGACTTATAAGACAAAAAGAGTTGCAGAGATAACAACATGTGCATCGGTAATTACCATGTATTATGGATTATATTCAAAACGAATCCCAGTAATTACAGGAAACTGCGAAGTCAAACTGACTAAAGCTCGTGATATTAAGTTGTGAGTCAGTAATTAGCAAGCATTACGGTTTAGATTTTGACGGTAACTCGGAATTTCCGAGAGGTGAGAATTCAAGCAGAAAGACTAAATCTAAGAAATTGAGCTCATTTTATTTTATTCATTTTAATGATATAGTTAAATTTGATAGCTGGATGTCGGAGGCCACGATATAACCGAATGTTAGTTTCCAAGCAACAGAGACCATTCATCAACATAAGCCAAAAAAAGAGAGTACCTGCGGAGAATTTGGCGAAGAGGATCGACAATTCTCCTATGGAACCACGGAGCCAAAGCCATCATCGCAGTGGGCATTTACTGAACTGGATCAATTTCTCCGGGAAAGAGTTCAACGTTTCTCCGATGAGTTCTTAGGGCACAAAATTCTGGCTAATGACAAATTTTCTGGTGCATTTGTTCGATCACGAATGGGATGATAAAAGACACCAGTCCGTCTTCAAATGTATTCGTAGCAAACAATTCGCAATCCTTAAATGCAAAGACAGCAGCATTAACTTGCGGTGTAAATTACGGTCTCTTTGGATCGATTTTTTGCTTTCGATCCGCAGAATCTACGGAGAGAAATTCATAATTTTTTTTATTCCTTTT
>JAODPA010067120.1:0-10680 GCA_025585075.1 Nepenthes mirabilis
TATGATGAAAACAAAATTCAAGGTTTTTAATAGGAGTTTAATATATGAGAGGATAGTTTAATATATGAGTTTTCACACGATAATGTGTATTTTTAGCGGGTATGTAAGCTTATAGAAATTATTAAAATAAATCATAGACAAGATAACATTTTATATCACATAAGCTGATAAAAATTGAAAAATAAAGACAACCTCACACAAACGATGAATTCACCCAATAAAAAATATTAACGTAGAAACAGTTGATAAAATTTTATAAAGTATAGTTAAGTCTAAAAATGTAACATTAACATTATGTAATTATAAAGGAACGGTTTTTTTAATGTAATATAAAGCTAAAATAACTCAAATTATTAAAAAAAATTGACAAAATAAAATCTGAAATAATAAGGGGATGATTAGTATTGTCAATCAGCGACCTAACACGTCAATTGGCTTAAGATTTTGGAACTGGCAAAAGAGACCATCGCCTCTCTAAACCATCAATCAACGTCTATGTGTGAGATCGGCGTGGTCAATTTTCTTCTAAAATAATAATATTATGTTATTTTATAATTGATGTGTCTTTTATTTCGAATTATTAAATAGGTTATAAATTTTTTTAATCTTTTATGTCTAGCCAAATTAGAGCCGGTTTCTGTTATTTCAAATATGAATTCTACACAATACAACTAACAAAAAAAAAGTAAGATGATTGGCAGGACTCACACTTCAATTTATTTTACGATATTCAACCTAGTAATCTTTCTATATTGAGAGAAAGATACGAGGAAAAAAAATATGCTTGGATGCATGTACCTTGGCAATGAGTGTGAGATTCATTCGACCACGAGGCAACTTACGAGATGGGGGATTGAGCTCCAAGAGTGCACCCTACTAGGAGGTGACTTATGAGAAGGAGAATGAAGTTTTGAGGGTACGCCCGATCGGGAGGCGGCTTACGAGATGACGGACAGAGTTTCGGGGTATGACCAGTCAGATGGCTTATGAGGTGAAGGATTAAGTTCTGAACTACGCCCGATCAGAGGGCTTACAAGATAGAGGACTGAGTTTTTAGGGTGTGCCCGACCAGTGGGCGGCATACAAGGTAGAAGATTGAGCTTTGAGTGTGCACCTGATTAGGGAGCGGCTTACAAAGTGGAGGATTGAGATACGATGGTGTGCCCGACTAGGGAGCTGCTTACGAGATGGATTGGACTCCAATGGTGCACTCGACCAAAGGGTGGCTTACAAAGTAAAGGATTGGGCTCCGAGGGTATGCCTGACAAGCGGTTGGCTTATGAGATAGAGGACTAAGTTCAAATGATGCACCCAACCAGTGAGTGGCTTATAAGGCGGAGGATTGAGCGCCAAAGGTGTGCCCGACCAAAGAGCGGCTTATGAGGTGGAGGATTGCACTCCGGGATACGTCTGGCCAAGGGGGGCTTATGAGATGGAGGATTGGGCTCCGAGAGTACGCCCAATTAAGGACGGCTTATAAGGTAGAGGATTGAGTTCCGAATATACGCCCAACCAAGGGCGGCTTATAAGATGGAGGATTTGGTTCCAATGGTACACCCAACTAAGGGGTTACTAATAAGATGAATGATTGAACTCCGATGGTGCATCTGACCATGGGACAGCTTATGAAGTAGAGCATTGAGTTCCAAGGGCATGTTCGGTTAGGAGGCAGCTTATAAGGTGAACGACTGAGTTCTAAGGGTACACCCGACCAATGGGCAGTTCATGAGACAGAGGACTGAGCTCGAAGGTATGCCTGACTAGGGAATGACTTATGAGATGGTAGACTGAGTTTCAAGGGTGCGCCCAATTAGAGGGCAGCTTGTGAGGTGGAGGATTGTGCTCAGAGGTGAGCCCAACCAGGGAGCAGCTTATGAGAGGGATGATTGAGTTACGAGGTGCGCCCAACCATGGGGCAACTTATGAGATGGAGGATTGAGTTTCCAGCGTACGCCTGACTAATGGCAGCTTATGAGGAGGAGGATTGAGCTCCAAGTGTACGCCTGACCAAGGGCAACTTATAAAGTGGAGGATTGAGTTTTAAGGTGCGCCCGACCAAGGGTAGCTTACGAGGAGGAGGACTAAGTTTTTAGGGTGTGCCCGACTAGGGGGCAGTTTACAAGATGAAGAATTGAACTTCAATGATGCACTCGACCAGGTGTGACTTATGAGGTGGAGGATTGAGCTTCGAGTGTGCAACCGCCAAAGCGGCGGCTTGTGAGGTGGAGGATTGAGCTCTGAGGTGCGCCCGACCAAGGGGGCTTTCAAAATGAAGGATTGAGCTCCAAATGTACGCCTAACCAAGGGGCGGCTTATAAGGTGAAGGACAGAACTACGATGGTACACCCGACCAGGGCACGGCTTATGAGGTGGAGGACTGAGCTTCTGGATATGCCTAGCCAAGGAGCTTACAAGATGGAGGACTATTCTCCGATGGTGCACCTGACTAGCAGGTAGCTTATGGAGATGCACTCATGAGACATTGGCTAATTAGCAGCGGCTGCGAATATTACTAAACCCTACGAAGTTTGTGGGAGCCTATTGTGGTAACTGCTTTTATGGTATGGTTTGCAGAATAGCTCCTACTAGCCTGAATGATGTGAGATATTAGGTAGGATATCTTAAGAAGATTTGTTGGGCTACATTGCAGGCCTGTTCAGTGCGTCTCCCCTTCAGCCCATAATCATTTGTGCAACCTAGGGTCGTGCTGCTGGGGCTTTAAGGAGTCGGGTTGGGCATCTGCTTCCTAGGCCAACTGATGGGCTGAATCACAGCCCAACCTATAAAGTTACTAGACCCATCACTGGCCCCCTATGCCGAGAGGTTGAGCTTCATCGACTCCCGGCATGTCTAATGATGAGACATCTTCTACAACTTCTGGCTCAAGCACTCCTTTTTAGGCACTCTGCAACTTTTCTTGTAGGAGGGCAATGATTTGATACTCTGCTTGGCATGATTTGGGGGTGACCTTCTGAGCATCACCGATTCTCTGCGGTTGGCATCACATAGTCCTCATTAGGCCAGTTAAGTGGAGTGGTGGCTTTGCCCCCGGAGGAGAGAAGGTTGCTTCTTCCCCTTCGCGTTAGGGTGGACGGCTATTCCACCTGCGACCCACACTAGATTGTTGGCAGCTGCTTGATGTCTTGACAATTTAGCAATCCGGTCGACTGGTGACACGATCTTTTGGCAACTCATCCCTCGATTGGTTGCCCCGAGCTCTTGGTCGCAGCATTAGCCAGGCAAGTCAGCTTCGAGTCTTCTAAAGACATACGCTGTCGGTCTGTGATGTCTAGGAGGATAACACGTCTAGGCATCATTATCTAAGATGTGCCGCCGAGTGCGCTAACCAAGGCACCTGGGCGTATCAGCTGCTAGCCGAAGGTGCTCCACACAGGTGGAGGATGCTTTGCGCTGGCAGGAGGCTGAGAATGCTTGCTTGCAACAGGTGTGCGCTAGACGAGTCGCTAAGGATGCTGGACTCTAGGTCAATGCAACCGTCAATGAGGCGTTGCATAGCCAGGAGTAGGCCAACAGTCTTGACCGAGATCTGTCTGTGTACGAGGTGAGATCGCATATGCTCTCAAAGGCCAATGCTTGGGCACTAGATCAAATCATGTCTCTCAAGGACCAGCTCTGAGAGAGTCAACAATGGCTTAATGACTTGCTAGGCGTGCGTGCACGGTTGGAGAGCGAGTTGAGGGCCAGGATCCTCCCCAAGGAGGTGGCCCCAAATGTTGGGTGAACGACTTTGGGAAGGCATTTTCTTTTCTAGGAGAACAGCTTCCATAACGCCTCCGAACTTCCCTATTGGCTTCCTTGACTACAAGAACACTGGAGCTTTTCATTGCTCGGGCCAGGTAGGCTACCCTGTTAGAGAAGGTAGAGGGCCTACACCACATTCTCTAGAAGAGCCTTTGGCCATAGGATAGTCACATAGGTAGGCCATAGGTAGAGATATTGTATCTTTCGTGGTTATCAGGTCCCATAAGATGTGTATCTTGATGGATTAACTAGACCATTTGAATATTTGTTGCTGATATCTTTATCATTTATGCTAGACTTCTTCTTTCGATGCCTTCCTACTCGCTGGCTCAGTGTCATCATTGCCGTTGTTGAGGCACCATAGAGCCCAGTGCTGGTTGTTCCCCTTGACTGTAGGCTATCTAAGCCTTAGGCGGGATCAAGAGCCTCCCAAGGAGAAATTTTGGGCTCTAAACCGAATTACCTCACTGTGAGGACGCACTTCGAGAGTGAGTGGCGAGAGAGCCAGAGAGTCGAGCGAGCGTTGTTGTCGTTGTCGTTGCTGAGGTTAACCAGATCATGCACCCCAGGCTATGATCGCTCCTGCCGGGAGGAGGTCATGGCACAAAGAGAACCTACTTGCCGGCCAAACATGGGCGCTATGATCGTCAGGCTTGACCAAATACATATGGCCGGTAGCGCTCGCTCCTGCCAGGAGGAGATCATAGCGCTAAGAAAATGTAGTTGCCGACTAAGCCTTAAAACTTTCACTGCTGGGCTTACCGGACTCGTTTGTCCATTTGTACTCTGTCCTGCTAGAGGATGTCGTGGCACGGGAGTAGGTAAGGCTCACAAGGTTTGGCTGGGTTTCATGGCCGTAGCCACCAGGTTCTAGCGAAGTCTAGGCCATCACACACATATTATCATATTGGTGCTTGGTCCTATTAGAGGATGTCATAACTCATGCACATCTGGTCCTAGTTCGCAAACCATCGTCAAGTGATGATACTCTCTCCTTCAGGAGGAGGTCGCTGCATGTATGCTGTAAAAGCCCCCTAAGGTTTTAATGGCCACTTGATAGAGAGGTCCGACTCTTGGTCCTCAAGGCCCTCGGCCACTATATTCAATTGCACTTGTGCCACTCGATGACAGGATCGAGGTTCATATCCAACTGCTCAAGGGCCACTCGATACAGAACCGAGGTTCCTTGACCGTTTAGAGGTCGAGTTACAAGTGAATAGAAGTTCACCCGATTTATGGGCAGTTTAAGTCACTTGATACTATGAGATGATATGCAAGCATTCGTATAAATAAATAAAATGACTATTTTATTAGTTGAAGTATGGTTCTAGTATTCCACATGGTGTATACAAGATTTACTTAGATTCGACATGAAATTATCGTCGGTGCTTGCGGTGGAGGGCATGCTATGCCTTTCGGACCCGCTAACCATCCCGGGTGCACGGCTTGTGCACATCATTTTGGAGGGTCACCGAGGCTTTTCCACCGGTAATTTGGCCTATAGCTTCTATGCTCCGAAACACTTGGTCTTCCAACTGGGGCTTGTCGGCCAGTGTCTTACTATGATGCTCAGCAGTCTGTCTTGCCAGCGGCTTAGGGTCCATCACTAGCTAGTACGACCTTGGATAACCCAAGCCGGAATGGCGATTGGATGGGAAATGCCTATTATGATGCAATGAGTAATAGGTCGAGCATGTCGAGCCCCCAATCACAAGAATTGCAATAGCTTCTGCGGAACTTGCTTCTATGCACTGGGCCAATGAGAGGTGTCATTGCGTGGTCTCCCTTGTCAAGCCGATGCAGCACAAAGTTAGCATCTTCTAGCGAGGGACGCCGTATGTAGGGGGTTGAGTGCTCTACTGCCCTCGAAGACATTCCGGCCTACTGCCCACCTCGCTCGACGCACTGGCAATATCTTCTGGCGTGAAATACCGCATGTGAGGGGTTCGAGGCATTACCGCCTTTGAGGGTGTCCCAACCTGCTAACTGATTGGTGTCTGATAGTGCAATTCCTAACGTCTGCCTACACTATCGATACACGACTTGTCACAATCAACAGTGGACTTCAGTCAGTGAGAAGAAAGTTTCTTCTGGCAAGGGACACCGTATGCAAGGGGATGAGTGCTCCGCTACCCTCGAGGGTGTTCCAACTTGCTACCCAACTCCTTTGGCACACTGGCAGTATCTTTAGACATGTAACGCTGCATGCAAGGGATTCAGGGCACTACTGCCCTTGAGGATGCCCCAGCAGCCTACTTCCAACACTGCATTGAGAACATACAAGTCCCTAGGGGTTTAGTGACCCATGGAAGTGATCCAGGAAGAGCATTAGACCAAAATTTTAGATGTGGGACTTCAAATGCAGTTTCTAGATGCTACAAGGGGATGGAGATGACCGAATCCCTAACGTGAATGGTAATCTTCCTGGGTCAGTAAAGTGTCTTCTAACGCTGTGTGGAGTTCCTTCCCAAGCAGGAGGCCTTCTGCAGTCACGAGAGCGGCGTGGACCATGTTGCTCTGGGCTTTCATTCCACGTCTCATGGCTCCGTTGGTTTTCTTGCCACCGCTAGGACCAATCGTCCATGCCCGTCAAGGCCACAAAGTTGTCAAGCCACTGGATCTTCTGCAGATGTTGGTCTATGCCAATCTCCTAGGAGTTAGAGGGCGGAACCCCAAGCATAGGACCTTTGGGTGGATGCATACTGTCCAAAAGAGGGCATTCATCGGGACACCGAATGCTTGCATGCTTTGGGTCTGGTCGTCCATCAACATAGCTACCCGAGGAGGGATCGTTGCCATGGAGGATGCTTGTGGCTAGCACGATGGGTCATGGGCCAATCATGTCAACCCCCCATCGTGAGAATCGTGATAGCTTCTATTGGACCTGCCACTTTAAATGGGGTTAATGATGGGTGTTGTCGTGAGATCAAGCTCGCCAAGTCCCTAGGTTAGGTCTCTTGCTCCAATGAGGACACACGCGAGGAGATGGTCAAACACTCTAGAGGCACTCTCCAGGTTGCGCCTCTCGCCCCAGCAACAGGATGATAGGACGTTTGCTAGCACTGCAAGAGTCTTCTTTATGGGCGAAAGGTTGCTGATCGTCTCAGAAATTGCGAAGGCATCACCACTCAAGGCTCTTGCCCTAAGTTCTAGGACCAGGTCAAACTTTCTTCTGGGAATGGGCCTCGTTTCCCGGATCCTCTTGAATGTCAAGGTCATCAGGCAAATGAGATTTTCTCTAGTGGGTTATCTCTTCCTCCGGCATCTCCCCTAAAGGTGCGGACATTTGCATGAGGGAAGAATGGGCCCCCAGTCGTAGCTTGTCCAAATGATCCCATAGGGGTTTGAATTAGCTTAAGCATGATACCCTATTGGGCGATGAGCACATGCTCATCATGGGTAGGTTTCTTGTCACCACAGCTACCCAGGGGGCGTTGCCATAGGAGGAGATGTCTCTAGTTGATGTGTTGGTTGGAGTACGAGTATTGATTGTGCTGTTTGTTGATGTGTGACACGTGGATGCCGAAAGGGAGAAAACATTGATCAACAAGTGGGGAGCATCTTCTGGCATGCGAGCCCCCGTGCAGGGGGCTGAGTGTTCTACTACCCTTGGAAGTGTTCCAACCTACTGCCGCCTCGCTCAGCGTGCTGATAGTATCTTCTAGCGTGGAATACCACATGCAAGGGGCCGAGGACTCTACCATTCTTGAGGGTATCCAAGCTTGCTGCTGCAGGATCGGTATGAATGAAGCTGCTTCAGGCCTTCATTTTACATCTCGTGGCTCGATCAACCCTCCAATTACTACTGGGCCCTGCCTCTCAAGGCCACCCGGGTCCCAAGGTCATCAGGCCACTGGATCTTCTGAGGATACTGATTCCCTTAGATCGCCTAAAAGCTGAAGGGTGGAGCCCCCATCGTTGCACCTTCGAACGGGTGCAGACAATTTGGAGGTAATAAGATCAGGATATCCTGCTAGGTAGTGAACGCTTACATGCTCGAGGCCGGTTGTCCATCCACATGGCTACTCGAAGAGGGTCGTCACCATGAGTGATGATGCCTTCAGTTGGTGCGTTGGCTTATACCCGGGATACTAACCATATTTGTTCTTGAAGTTGCGGTGGTAGACTTTTAGTCATTCCCACATACGGTGCTAATGATACATTTCTAGATCTAAATTGTTGAATGGGTTAGGAGCTTCTCGATCTTCCACGACGGGTTAAACTGGAATCAGTCCAATCCCCATTGCTTCAAATCTGAATCCTGTACAATACAACTAACAAACAAAAGGTCAAAAGATTGGTAGGACTCGTTCTTCGATTTATCATTTGATACACAAGTGAGTAATCTTTCTATGTTGAGAGAAAAATAGGAGAAGAAAGGAAATATGCATGGATACATATAGTCCTTTATCCTAACCAAGAGCTCAAAAATAACCCTAAATCCTCCAATATTATCGAATTGCCTAATATTCTCAAATATCAAAAAAATTCTAAAATCCTCAAATATTTTCACAGAATCTTAACTCTCTAATACCATAAAGTTGTGACAACCCAAACCTAATACAAGACCATTGCCCAAATCCGATCATGTAGGAAAAATCATAAGTCTCAAATCAACATATAGTACATCCATAATTGGTAAAATAAAACTATAATAATCTAAATATCCTCATACCTAAAGAAAATTTAGATAAAACGTGGATATAAAAATTCTAATAAAATGAAATAAAATATCAGAATGTATCTCTAGAGTATAAAATAAACACTCTCTCCAGTTAGGCTTTATAATCTCTCTTACCACAGCTCTTTATACAGTTCTAGAGTTGTCATCCTCTAATCCTACTACTTTAAAAAAAATAGTAAAAGTGAGTCAAATACCCAACAAATGATAATAATTCAAAAATAAGTAATAACAATAAGTATTTCAGATATACAGTAAATAATATATGCCAAAAGTCACAATAGAAATATAATATCCAATAGATAAATATATTCGAGAGTCTATATTTTATAGTATCCATGACTCAAAAGTAAAAATAAGGTAGGTCACCCCAGATCCTCATCTGACAAAAATCATAAGATTTACTAATAACAAACGAAAATTCATCAAAATCCAACACCATGAGAAATAAAAGGATCTCCTAATCAGAATATCAACGTGAATGACCTAAATATCAAATAATAATAAACAACAACGGATTTCATTAAATCCAAATATCATAGAATCCAACACAAGGATTCTACCGAATACATGGATTCCACCGAATCCCAAACTCAATAGGTATTACGAATAATCTCTTGGATCTTATTCTACCATCGTGATTTAAAACCGCATATTTAGGTCCCCAACGGATGGATAAGTGACACGAGATTATCTATGATATCCTCACTACCCCTACAATCCTACCAAAGGTTATACCCGTAACATATTCATACCATCTATGATACACATCGTCAATGATATTCCTGATATTATCTCCTACGCTAGTCACATGGTTACAAATATTCCTTCACAATAATAATATACCTCACCACCACCCTGATATAGAAATCAATATCGGATAAGTATATATCACACTAAGATGTCGTAATCTCTCATTCGACTAGATATCTTAGTGTTTTCATACACTCCTTAACCTTGACCGTATGAAGCCAATAACTCAAATACTCATGCAATCGATTATAACGCAAAGAAGGCTTTGCAATTATAATAATAGAAATGGCTTTCGGTATTGATAAAGATCATACACATGCAATCGAAGATAACTCAAATAATATCATCATCGGGAAAGAGGAAAAATACCGTGGACAGTTTGAATATACGACTAAATGTCCTGATATTTTATTATATCATTTATATATATGCACACACACATAACAGCACCCATGGCTGTCTTCTCTCACAAACACGCGCGCGCACGCACACATGACTACACACACACCCACAGCCACACACAACTGTAACACTTATGCACACCCCTGCATGCGTATATACATACTAAAATATATATATTTTCTACCCACGGCCTATACATATATACATACTTATATCATCTTATATTGGAGCCCATACACTCATAGATGTATATACCATCAATAATTAGCATACCCCCATCTACTAATCACTGTTCGTCACCATTATTCTAGTGTATTTGAACTGCATAGTCAAAATAGAGCAATTTTCTCCGTTTCTTAATTCCTTTTGATTTGTTTCACAGAAAATAAAAAATCCTCAACTTTTCTCTTCCCATATGTATAAGGATTTAATATTACTGACCATAATTTTTGCATCCAAATCATCATGTAATCCCAAAAACTTTGGATTTTTCTCACCACATAGCCATTACCCTGTTTCCCCAACTCTTCACTTTTACTAAATAATACAATCCGATTCTCAAAATTTACTTACAGATTAACATCAATGAGGAGAAATGAAGAGATGTACTTGCTAGAAATTAGGAATTCTACTTACATGAGAGACACAAATTAACTTGCCTGATTTAGGACGACATAGTAGCAACAACAAGAAATATCGATGGTAGCGACTTTGAACAGTCCCGGTGATACTCCCTCCGGTACTAGCTAACGACAGTTGCAACGCAACAAATTTCTGGCCACCCCCTTCATACTCTTTCTCTCACTAATTTCACCCGTAACAATCCCAAAGAAGAAAAGGAAGGCAATGTTTTTAAAGAAAATGGGAGTAACTAGAAGGGAGAAAAATGAGACTGACGACCGAGAGGAAGAAGGTAGGTGGTTTTCCAACTGATTGGCTGAAGAAGAGAAAATCGTAGTGGAGCAGAATCAACCGATATTCTCTCCCTGTCTCCTCTCATTCTTCTACCTTCCTTTCTTTCTCTCTTCCCTTTTTCTTTCTTTATTTTCTTGTTTTCTTTCTTTTCTTTTCTTTTGTTATTA
>JAODPA010067121.1:0-10680 GCA_025585075.1 Nepenthes mirabilis
GGTACTTCGGAATATGGGCTGGCCCATGGTCAACGGAGGCCCAAAAGGTTTGCCAGACGGTTAACATAAAAATGGCCCTACAGGGCGTCAGGGCCCAAAACTTGAAAGGCCCAAGACGGTCAACGCCATCATTGACCGTCTGGACTCTGGAAGACGGCTAACGAGAGCCCAGACGGTCAATTCGAGCATTGACCGGAATCACTGTAACAACAGGCCAAAAATAAAAGGCTTTTACGGGCCAAGCCCACTTAAACCCACAATCCATCAGAAGGCCAGCAACGACTCTCCTAGCGATTTCCACGATCTCTGCTGGCTCCCAAAACGAATATTGACAAAATCGGCGCCTTTCTCGTAAGTAAGGCGCCAGATTTTTCCAATCTCTTTCCAACTGGGGGACTCCAACGGTAAAAACACAGAAGGAAAGTAAACAATTTGAAAAGCCGTTGACCGCCGTAGAAGGAAACTATTTCAATCCTTTTGGCAACTGGTATCAACTCTGAAAGGTAGGCCAACCAAGAATAACGCAAGGGATCACTCCTTTCAAAGGAAGAAGATTGCCCGCTTAACCATAAGTAAGCCCTGGAATTCTCATTCCAGGCATGCTCTCAGCTAGTTATGCTTTCTACTACGCAAACTCTTACTCAGACTACACATGTAAGCCATTGCTAATACAACGCCCACAACGACACTTCACCATTTTTCTGCTGTCACTCAAAAATCACAGGCATACAAGCGCGCCTCTCACTGCCGTTTACTGCCTCCCCACCTTCCAGATTCAAGAAGACAGCTTTGTCTCTCTTTCATCTGGAAACACACACACACACACTCTCTCTCTCTTTCTCAATTCTCAGTTTCAAAAACCTTCTTGTATTTCGAAGGCTGTTTACTGGCTTGAGCATCGGAGTGTTTTCGATAGGACAACTTTCCGTCGACACGCTGACCTCCTGTTCTTTTTAGTGGTGTGCAGGATCCAAACTCAATGAACGGTACCGAAACCAGGACAAGCGGATCAACCCGAATCTGTTCGAAGTTCAGATCCAAGGACATTGGTGCCGTCTGTGGGAAGCGCTTACAAAAGCTAACCACAAATTCGCACAACGCTCTCTTTCACTATCTGATTCTGCACTCGCAATGGTGAACATGAGAGCTCAAGCAAGCGACCCCGCTAGAGACACCACCAATCCCGACCAGGACCACGCTGCTAGTACCGTGGTCAATAGGATAATGGGCGGAGTGCCAGCGCCCTACTTCCAGCAGCTGATAGAGCAGATGCAAGCCAACAATCGTCTGCTCCAAATCCTTTGCACTCAGAACGAGCAGCGACTGCAAGCGTCTCTTTCAGCAGCCTTCCCCGCACCGGCCACCAAACAGGCTGGCCAGAGGAAAAAGAAGCCAACCAAGAGGCCTGAGAGATCCTGAAGCAATCCAGTTCCAGCCTCTTCCCGCGTTCCTGGCCAGAACAGGCCTGAAGAACTCTTCGGGAGCACATCTCCTCGAGAAAGTCCAAAGATAAGAAATTCTCGATACTCTCGGGCTGAAGACGGGAACGCAGTCCAGGAGCGAGCCTCCAGGACTGCCAGGTCCCCTGGAGGTAGTAGCCAACCGGCTGCTGAACCCTTCAGGGACAAAACGGAGTTGAAGGTTTACCTTAACTCTAAAAGATCAGCAAACGCCGCACGCACAGATTCCCAAGTGGACAAAATCTGAAACTGTGTGTTCCAAGATAAGGAGCACGCCATCGACTTGGACGGATCTCCTATCACAGCAGAGATCCTGAGCCGTCCACTGCCTACGAAGTTCAAAATGCGTTCCCTTGACTTATACGATGAGAGCAGTGATCCGGTTGACCACCTCGATCACTTCCGCACCCATCTGAGTCTATAAGGGTTGGAAGACTCAGCGATGTGCCACTATTTTTTGCTCACGCTGAAGGGAGATGCCCGAATCTGGTTCTATCACCTCCCTTCCGGCACCATCAGCAGCTTTCGTGAGCTCACAGATCTCTTCTTGGCTCAGTATGCCTCGAGCCGACGGGAAGAGAAGCAGCCGTGGCATCTCTCCCACATCAAGCAGAAACCAGGAGAGAACCCATGGTGATTCCTAGATCGTTTTGTGGCAGAGGCCAGACGGATTTTTCGGATTACAGAATAGATGAAGTTGGGCAATTTTATCTCTACACTGACCTACGGTGACTTTTTCAATCACCTGGCCCATAAAAATCCTCAGACCTTCCGAGAAGCAAAATCCATCACCCGAGCCTGCGCTGCAGCAGAAGAGGCCAACGAGACAAAACGTCCAAAACGGGCAAATCAGCCTCGATCATTCCCTGGAGAAGGAAAAAGGAAGTACAGCAGCGGAGATCACTCCTGTTAGAAGCAACGCCGGACTAGGCCCCCAGAGCGCAGAGACTACGGGCCCACCAGCTTCACACCTCTAACAGACACACTCTCAAATTTCCTCATGCAGATCCGCGGAGAAAATTTTCTGAAGTGGCCAAAACCACTAAAGAAGGACTCTGGAAACCAGTCGAAGTACTGCGACTTCCATCGCTCTGCTGGCCATTCAACCGAGGACTGCAAGACACAGCAAAGGGGGATCGAGGAGCTGATTCGCAAAGGTCACCTCACCAAATTTGTCAGGGGTCCTTAACAGAGCTTTGGAGCAGCTGGCGGAGAGGGGCAGGAGCAGACTCCTCCCCAAAACCGGGTTACAGCAGGGGTGGTTAACATGGTTACCACCCGACTTGCTAAAAACTCATCTGGCGGTGAGGAACAATAGGCTGGGAGGAAGAAACAGCGAATGGCAGATAACACTATCAGCTTTAGTAATAATGACTTAGCCCATATAGTGTCCCCCCATGCTGATCCCCTCGTTGTATTCACGCTCGTTTCGGACGGTAGTATAGACTACCAGCTGAAGTGAGTATTTATTGATAATGAAAGTTCTCGAGATTTACTTTACTTGGATGCTTTCTTCAGATTAGGCTTAAAAAAGAATCAACTAAAACCTACTGAAGGCCCATTATACGGCCTCGAGAACGAGTCAGTGCCCGTTCAAGGGACTATCCAGTTGGAAGTAACCTTGGGTATATATCCAAAAACAGCAAGTCAAATGCTCACCTTGCTGGTGGTCGACCTACCCTCAGTATACAACGCCATACTAGACAGACCGTGCTTGACAGCATTCGGGGTTGTCACTTTGATTTCACACCTCAAAATGAAGTTTTCAACGCCCTACAGTGTCGGGGAGGTGCTGGGTGACCAAGTTACCGGACGAACCTGTTACATGTCACAGATTGCCCAAAGCGGCAGTACTAGAACAGTTGGGAAACTCGACCATCGGGACGAGACAACTCTTCAGCAAGCGCAGTCCGGTGAAACCACAGATCTAATCCCACTAGACCCGGAATACCTAAATAAGTGTGTACAGATCGGTGGCTCACTTACCGGACCACTACGCGATGAATTGGTTGCGTTCCTGCGAAGGAACTCTGATCTTTTTGCATGGACTCTGGCAGACATGCCTGGAATCCCAGCGGAGATAATGGTCCATAAATTGGGACTTGACTCCAGCCGAAAGCCCATTAGGCAGAAGCGGAGGAGCCACTCCGTTGAAAAACTAATCGCCATCCGCGAGGAGGTCAAAAAGCTGCTGGACGCGGACTTCATTAGGGAAGTCCAATACCCGGACTGGCTCTCTAATGTCGTCTTAGTGAAGAAAAGCAATGAGAAATGGCGGATGTGCGTCGATTTTACCGACGTTAATAAGGCCTGTCCAAACGACAGCTTTCCCTTGCCTAGGATCGACCTACTGGTTAACGCAACAGCCGGACATGAGCTGCTAAGCTTCATGGATGCCTATTTGGGCTACAACCTGATCCGGATGACTCCGGAGGACGAGGAGCATACCTCATTCATGACCGATCAGGACACCTACTGTTATAAAGTAATGCCTTTTGGACTCAAAAACGTTGGAGCAACCTACCAACGGCTGGTCAACAAAATATTCAAAAAACAAATTGGTCGTAACATGGAGGTCTACATTGACGACATGCTCATCAAGAGTAAGGTCACCGGCGACCACATCCGCGACCTGGAAGAATCATTCGAGGTGCTCCGTAAGAATCACATGAAGCTGAATCCAGCTAAGTGTATCTTCGGAGTGGCCTCCGACAAATTCTTGGGTTTCATCGTCCCCGAACGAGGGATCGAGGCAAACTCGGAGA
The DNA here is from genome assembly GCA_025585075.1 of Nepenthes mirabilis. Lineage (NCBI taxonomy): Eukaryota > Viridiplantae > Streptophyta > Magnoliopsida > Caryophyllales > Nepenthaceae > Nepenthes > Nepenthes mirabilis. The sequence goes on from JAODPA010067121.1 coordinate 4,226, forward strand.
AGATCAAAGCGCTCGCAGATACGGCTTCACCACAAAATGTAAAGGTCGTCCAGTGACTGACTGGATGCCTGGCAGCACTGTCCCACTTCCTTGCGAAATTCGGTAACAAGTACTAGTCCTTTTTTAAAGTCCTTAGAGGAACAAAATCCAACGGGTTCCAATGGACTGCAGAATGCCAAACCGCTTTTGATAAACTGAAACGGTATTTGGCCAGCCCGCCATTATTGGTGTCACCCAACGGCGGAGAGGAGCTATTTCTTTACTTGGCAGAGTCGGAGGCGTCCCTGAGTTCTGTCCTCGTGCGCCAGCACTTTGACTCCCAGCGGCCGGTCTACTACGTGAGTAAAACATTGACTGACCTAGAGACGCGTTACTCGCGCGCAGAAAAATTAGCCTTGGCGCTGATATTCTCCACGCGGAAGTTGAGGCCCTACTTTCAGGCCCATCGGATAGTGGTCCTTACGGACCATCAGCTGAAAAACATCCTCCATAAGCTCGACGTTTCTGGACGATTAGTAAAATGGGCTATCGAGTTAGGCGACTTCGACATCGAATTTCAGCCCAGGCTTGCTGTGCAAGCACAGGCGCTGGCTGATTTTATTATCGAGACTACAACTCCTGTCCTCGAGGAACAGCCCGAAGAAAGCGTGGAACTGCTTGTTGGAGTTCTAGAATGAATACTTCATGTGGACGGATCGTCTACGGACACAGGCAGTAGCGCTGGAGTGGTCTTTACGACCCCCGACGGGTTTGAGGTGAAATACTCCCTCAAGCTCAATTTTCTGGCAACTAATAACGTTGCCGGGTACGAGGCCCTGTTAGCCGGATTGCGGTTAGCCAAGGAGTGCTCTGCCAAGAGATTGACAGTTTACAGCAACTCCGAGCTATTCGTTAACCAGGTTAACGGAGGCTTTGAGATGAACAACCCCCTCTTGGCCAAGTACTTGGCAAAGGCAAGGGAGGCCGCCCAGGGTTTCGATAAACTAACCTTGATTCACGTTCCCAGAACTGAAAACTTAAAGGCAGACCAGCTGGCCAAAGCCGCTGCAGTCAAAAACCCGGAACAGTATTCGAGGGACATGTGGGAGATCCTAGACGCTCCCAGCATTGAGATTTTCGAAGTGGAAAATTGGATGACGTCTTTCTTAAACTATCTGGCAGACGGATCTTTGCTAGAGGATGTGGAGAAGGCCAAACGGGTCAAGAAGACAACCGGCTGATATGCTGTGGTTGACGGACGGTTATACCGCCGTCGCTACTCGACTCCATACCTCCGCTGTCTAACTCCCGAAGATGCTGACTACACTTTAAGCGAAGTCCACCTCGGGATCTGTGGGTCACACATTGGCGAAAAAAACTTGGCCTTCAAGGTCATGCGCCGGGGCTATTATTGGCCCTCGATGAAAAAAGACGCACTGGAGTTTGTGAAGAAATGTGAAAGCTACCAGCTTCACAGCAACCTTCACCGTCAGCCATCTGTAGATCTGAAGGCCCTTCAGGCCCCTTGGCCCTTCGTGCAATGGGGGCTCGATCTCCTCGGCCCATTTCCCATTGCCACGGGGCAAAGAAAATTCATCATCGTGGGCATCGAATACTTCACCAAGTAGGTCAAAGCTGTCCCACTAGCTAAGATAACAGAACACAATGCCCTAGAGTACCTCCGCCAGAACATCGTCTGTAGATTCGGCGTCCCCGAGATCGTCGTGACTGACAACGGGACCCAGTTCTCGGGAAAATGATTCACTAAGTATTGCACCAGCCTTAGCATCAAGTTGGTCCACACTTCGGTGGCATACCCCCAAGCAAATGGACAGGTGGAGGTGACAAACCGAACGCTGCTCCACGGGTTAAAGACTAAGCTGGAGGACGCATGGGGCTCCTGGGCGGACGAGCTCCCTTCCGTTCTTTGGTCTTATCGAATAACCCCGAAGGAACCAACGCGCGAGACTCCCTTCAGCCTCTGCTACGGGACTGAGGCGGTAATCTTGGTCGAAATCGAACTTCCAAGTCTCAGGGTGGAATCATTTGACTCACAGACTAACTCCCGAAAAATTAGGGAGCACTTAGGCTTGTTAGAGGAAGCCCGTGACGTAGCTAGAGTACGGACAGTGGCCTACCAACATCGGATCGCCCAATACTACAACAAAAAAGTTAAGGCGTGACAATTCGATTTAGGAGACTTGGTCCTACGAGGTGTCGAGGCCACAGGCAAGCTGGCCGGCCGCAATAAGCTCTCCCCTAATTGGGAAGTGCCTTTCCTCGTCTCTGCCGTCCTACAAAACGGAGCCTACAAACTCCGGAGCCAGGACGGGAAACTGGTTCCGCAAACGTGGAACGCCATCCACCTCAAACGATACTTCCAGTAGTGAACACAGGTACGCATTTGCATTATTGTTTGCACTTGCTTGCTTGTCTTAATTTCGTAAAAAATAAGTGTTTACTTAGCATACTTCCTATGTGCATGTGCATGTGTTTTCTTTGCAGATTACCCGACCTAAACTGTCCCTAAGTCAGGAGAGTCTTTACCCTCTCGTTAAATCCTAGTCATCCAGGCGGCCCATAAGTGGTCGAACTTGAATCTCGGTCATCCGAGCGGCCCATTAGCGGTCGTATCTAAACCCTGGTTATCCAGGTGGCCCATAAGCAGCCTAATATGAACCTCGGTCATCCGAGCGGCCCATTAGCGGTCGTACTAAACTCTTGTCATCCAGGCGGCCCATCAGCAGTCGTATTAAACCTTGGTCATCCAAGTGGCCCGATAGCGGTCAAAAACCTTAGGGGGCTTATGCAGCATACGCAACGACCTCCTCTACGAGGAGATAGCGGAATCAGTTAGCGACGGTCGAAGGGAGAAGCATCCTTCTCCAACATTGGCCGTCCAAGTCATCACTTGGTCAGCGCCACTAGGCTAATTAACACAACTGCCTGCCAAGCCTAAAAACCTCGCTTCTTAGGTAGCCCAACAACGGCAACCGGCCAACCCAGTTGGCCGCCTTATGCAACAAAGCATACAAACATGAGCAGTAAAAATGAATGGATACTGAATTTAAAGAGTTTCCATTTTATTGCTTGAAATGTGTTACAAATTATATTTTACGTATATAAACACAGGGAGGACACAAAAAAAAGGGTACAAAAGGCTACGGAGGCGGCGGTCGCCTCTGACTATTCTGGGGCTCCCCCACAAGGTCGTCCTTGTGCTGCGCCCCACGATTTCCTAAGTGAAGGTATTCAACGGGAAAGTCAGGGTCGATCAGCCTCACAAAACGCCGATAAACCTAGACCCAGCTCGGTCTCTAAAGTGAATATTCGATCGGCAAGCCGTTTCTTGCTTGCTTTGCTTCGATCCTCCTCTTCTTCCAAACGGGCATTCTCAGCTCTCAAGCTGGCGATCTCCGCTTCCATTCCCGCCAAAACAGTCTCTAGGGCAGCAGTCTCCTCACGGTGCTCTCCTACTGAAGCAGCCAGCTTGGCGTCCAGCCAGGCAATCTTCGCCTCCCTATCAGCTAGCGCCTGATCGCGCTGCACCACCACCTTAAAGACGGCGGAGGCCACCTTCAACAGCTGTACAAAAGACAGACAAATGGCAAGTCAGAAATCTAGAAAGGAGAAAGTACGATGAATCAATCACCAAGAATCGTACCTCCCAAAATCTTCTCGCGGGCCTCTCAGGCCTGGCCTCTAAACCTGGCCCAGGTGGCGATGGACCAGGAGTGTCCTCTCGAGCCGAGCTCATAACTCCCTCCTCTAGAATGCGCTCCAAGAGCTCATCAGTCTCGCCCGCGGCAGCTGCAAGTTCCTCAATTGCAGCATCTGGAGCAGTTGCTGGAGAATCGAGCTCCACTGTTTGCTCCATAGTAAAAGTCTACGCGACTGGGGAGCTAACGGATGGCTCTCGCGCGCCCACCTCCGGCTCACAAGCTGGCTCCTCAAAAGACTCCATCAATACAGCACCAAGAACCACTTGCAGCACGGGCTATGCCAAGATGACTCCTCCTAAGTCCGCCGGCCAGTCCTCGTGAGTCTTCTCTAGGCCCGCAGTGCTACCAGGCCCACTACAGATTCCGACAGCCACGTAATGGATGCGGGACGACGACGACGAGGGCGTCTCCAGCATCTTTTCCTGCAGCGGGCTAATAAATCCTTCGTCAGTATGCCGCATGTGGATGATTACGCCCTTGGAGTCCTCAGGCCTCATCATCCTTATTGGCGGCATGGGTTTTTGAATTGGGGATGGCGGGCCCCAGTTCACCTTCTTATTCTACTCCTAGGAAACCAAAAAATCCTGATTGAACTCGTCGGGGTTCTCCTTTATTAACTTAATCAACCACTCCTGGGCCGCCGTCTCCGCAACAGACGACGTCCCCGCATATGCCTCCGGAACCTGGCCCCAATCCTTTTGAAGGGGCCAGGCCGTTCCCACGCTCACGAAGAAGAACTGGTTCTTCCAATTCTTCAACGAGTCATATATGGCCTTATTTATCTTTATGCCAGAGTGGGGGACGAGCAATATCCACTCTCCTCCCTGATTTATTTTAAACAGGACCCTAACCATGGACATCCTAAGCTTCTTACCACGCTTTCGAAGAAAAATACACATAGTACAAAGACACCGGATAGCGTTGACATGAAGTTGAGCGATGGGTACTCGTAGAGCTTTCAAAAGAGACTCCAAATCGTCCGGCAAAGCGAGACAAAGGCTGCTCCTCAAGTGGGCATCATAGACTGTGATATGCCCCGCCGGAGGAGCAAAAGCTATGTCATTCCTCCCTGGGACTCTCCACGCGATTTCCTTTGGGACGTTAAACTCAGCGCACAGCGCTTTAACGTCATTCTCTCTCAAAACGGCGGCGATGTCTGCAACGGATGCCATGGCTCACTCGAAGAACTAGGGTTTCTGAAAGTTAGGAACGGAGAAGATGAAAGCTTAGAGGCGTAAAGGATTTTCGAAGTGTGGAAGGAAAACTTAAACGGCAAGCACGCAAAAACCCCTCATTAAGGACGCCGTCAGTCCTGCCACGTGTCATCTCCCTACTTGGCTCTTCAAATGGCGGATCTCTGACGCATTAATGGCCAGAATCTCCGCCCAACCAGAAGGAGACGTGTGTCTTCTTCTGGCCTGCAAACCGGCTAATGGCCACGCGTCAATCAAGCCTGGAAAAAAGTTCTCCGGAATTTACCAAGACGGTCAACAGTTCCAGTCAACATCCTTCTCCAGAATTGACCAAAACGGTCAACAGTTTCAGTCAACATCCTTCTTTGGAATTGACCAAAATGATCAACAGTTTCGGTCAACATCCTTCTCCAGAATTGACCAAAACGGTCAACAATCCTGGTCAACATCCTTCTCCGAAATTGATCAAAATGGTCAACAATTCTGGTCAATATTTTTCTCCAGAATTGACCAAAACGGTCAACAATTCCGGTCAAACTTTTCTCTCTGCCTTTCATAGAGTCCTTTGGGATCCTCAAACGATGAAGGACAGTAAGGGGCATCCCATCATGAACATACCGAAGCCCAGAATTCTGGCCACCGACATGGGGAGCTAGTAATGGGTACTCCGAAATATGGGCTGGCCCATGGTCAACGGAGGCCCAAAATGTTTGCTAGACAGTTAACGTAAAAACGGCCCAACAGGGTGCGGAGGCCCAAAGCTTGAAAGACCCAAGACGGTCAACACCATCGTTGACCATCTAGACTCCGGAAGACGGCTAACGAACGTGCAAACGGTCAACTCGAGCGTTGACCAGAATCACTGTAACAACAGGCCAAAAATAAAAGGCTTTTACGGGTCAGGCCCACTTAAGCCCATGATCCATCATACGGCGAGCAACGACTCTCCTAGCAATTTCCATGATCTCTACTAGTTTCCAAAACGGATATTGACAAAATCGGCGCCTTTCTCGTAAGGAATGCGCCAGATTTTTCCAATCTCTTGCCAACTGGGGGACTCCAACGGTAAAAACACAGAAGGAAAGTAAACACTTTGGAAAGCCGCTGACCGCCGTGAAAGGAAATATTTCAATCCTTTTAGCAACTGGTATCAACTTTGAAAGGCAGGCCAACCAAGAATCACGCAGGAGATCACTCCTTCCAAAGGAGGAAGATCGCCCACTTAACCATAAGTAAGCCCTGGAATTCTCATTCCAAGCATGCTCTCAGCTACTTACGCTTTCTACTACGCAAACTTTTACTCAGACTACTCACGCAAGCTATTGCTAATACAACGCCCACAACGACACTTCTCCATTTTTCTGCTGTCACTCAAAAACCAAAGGCATACAAGCGCGCCTCTCACGGCCGTTTACTGCCTCCCCACCTTCTAGATTCAAGAAGACAGCTTTGTCTCTCTTTCATCTGGAAACACACACACACACACTCTCTCTTTTTCAATTCTCAGTTTCAAAAACCTTCTTGTATTTCGAAGGTTGTTTACTGACTTGAGCGTCAGAGT
>JAODPA010067122.1:0-10680 GCA_025585075.1 Nepenthes mirabilis
AGAGAGAGAGAGAAGAACAGACGAGAGAGAGAGATAGAGAGAGAGAGTTGAGAGACGAAACTAATTTCCCTTTCTTCTCATTACGGCGTAGCCTTACAATTATAGGGGAACGAGTACTAAAGAAACGGGGAACGGGAAAATGCAAAATGGGCAAGGGGCATGGAAAACAACCAAAGGAAATAAACATAGAAAATGGGATCCGTCACTTCCGGTTCGATTACTGTGCCGACGATGGTCCTCCAAATTTGGAGGGTGCACGGACGAGTACGTAACAGTTTCTTCGCTATCAAGAATCTGATTGCCGTTCCAAACACCATTCTTCCCCTCTTCTTCTTCATCTCCTTCAACACTTGGATCAAAAGTTCAGCTCTTCCATACCACCATTACCAGACTCTACCGAATTGAATCAATTCAGCAAAAGACGAGAGAGATCTCAACAACTAGATAAAGTTGCAAAAATCATCTAGATGGAGAATTCTTAAAATTAATTTTAATACCCATTTATTCTATGTACAAAAATCAACTCAAAATTGATCACATTTTAAGTCATATTTTCGTATAAAGTAATGATATGCTCACTTCTAATCACTCTTCACCCTGATAATCATATCTCAAACAATCAACACACAACTGGCAAAGAGGACTCGGAGATCCATCGCATATCATCTTAAAAGAATAGCCTGTAGAATATTTGATATTTGGAAACATGTACAGAGAAGAACCAGAGAAACTCTGATCTTTTAATCCAAAAATGCTCTAATTTACAGAGATTAAATGGCCTCTAGGCTCTTTTACAGGCTCACAGAAGAAAAAATGAAGACGCAACTGGAGCTCGGATGACAGTAACGATTATCTCAAACACTGAACACCTTGAAGGAGTCAACGACGGTGTATAGTCTGTCTTTCATCTTCTCCCACCTCCTTTCATTAGCCCCTGTTGTTAATGTGTATAACTTACCTGCAGAAACGATGAGATGCCATATCAGAAGTTTCATCATTTACCCATTTGCAAGCTTTGATGGCAATGGAAGTTTCAGGCATTGGCCCACCAGAACGATGCAAACCCAATATGATTGTCAAGGTTTGGGATTTAAAGGAATTTGAAATGGTAAGTTAATAGCCTGGATCAACAAGAGCTCATCTAATTAGACAGTAACACAATCAGCCTTTATTTATGCATTTCACTAGCCTTATAAGCATATGGTGATCTCACTGAACAGCTAATTAATAAGGCAAAAGAAATTAAAAAAAAAAAAAAAACTGACTGCTAATTGAACCTTTCCTTTTTTTTTTTTTTGTAACTCCAGAAAAATCCATGCCTCCAATATTATCATCAAATAAAAAGAGTATGTAATCCCTCGTGTAGGGAACATCCCCCTGCCACCAACGGGAAGAGGCAATGTGGCTCATTAAGAGGACATTAATGCCTAGCTTTCATAATATCCATGAAGCCAATTCCATTTTGCCCCGTGTTAATCGTTCAATATCCAGAATAGCAAGGAATTGCTCATCTAACTCGTCTTTTTTACTTTTTCTATGTTTTCGTTTTTCTTATGCCCAATAGGGAGGTAAGGGAGACAAAGGGGCATAAATAGGTGTCAATTAAATGGTGTTGGCATAAGATACCATATGATCAAGCAAAACACAATGCAGAAACTATTCAATTGGAGACAGATTTCATACCATTGCCAATACAAATCGCACTAAGAGCATGGCGAGTATAATTGGGAGCCTGGGCCGTGAACTCAAATGAGTAATAAGCTTTACCATCAATATCTTGCTGCAAGGGAAATAGATAAATTAACATTCTCTAACCAGAATATATTAGATGAAACAACAATTGCAGTAAGAAGGGGCAAAAGCATGGAGTTGAAGTCTTTGAACATTCACGTAAAGATCTTAGCAACATATTTGGATTCTAAAATGATATAGTGAACATTAATGGATGCTATTAATGCTATTAATGGACTAAAGCTACTATCTAATAGTGAAGAAGTTTAAAAAATTCTCAGGATGCTACCAGAGACATGGGATACAGAATTAATAACCATCAATGAAGCTAGGGACTTAAGGAACTGATCTGATAAGACCTATTCCATACCAGCCAACTACTAAATTTATATACACAATAAAAAAAAACTAAGATATAGCATTCCAATATAGGCACAATAACATTTATAATTAAACAAGGAAAGCAATTTTTTAATAGAACACAATAATTAGGGCTAGTGCACCTCCCTAAGCCTGGAAACAGCAAGGTGATTTCCATTCCTTACACCAAACTTAAGATAATTGTCTTGGATTTGTCACGATGTGATTGAGCATTATGCAATTATGCTCTCTTTTGATCGAGTGCTATTTCTATAAAATATATATATATACTGAGTCAGAAAAAATGAAATTAGTTTTAATCGATATTGCCTCAGCTTTTTAGGCATATGAGAAAGATTAGTTACCCTACGACTGTTGGTTTTCACTGTTTTGAGGAACTGGAAGAAGATTATCAAAGGTTTTCATATGCACTTGTTTTAACATAACAAGCAAAGCACTTCACTTACACTCACTCAATCCCTTCATTTATGGCCTCTACCTCTATTTTGGCAAGTAGTTGATCGGACTAGATTGGCTTATTACTTCTGTTCAGAAACGTCACTGTATTCCGGGGTACCCAAAGTAGATTTATGTGCGAAGAGTGTGTCATGACCCGTGGCCACCTGATGGTTGCAACTCCTCTGCTATGGGTAAATGGGAAACCAAACTCTACGAACCCGAGGAAAGGCTGAAACTCAGCCAAGTTGTTGGCTAGTTTGGTTGGAATTACATTTGACCATCTATGTGGCATTGAATTGCACAGTAGAATGTGATAAAATTGCATCCAAGGTGACAGCATTTCACCAATTACATTTTATTTTCGAGAGAAGAAATAGAAAGTGGGAGAAAAAAGGGGATTCCATGGAATGTGCTAAATTTTACCTAGTTTAACCAAGTGCTAAACTTGACAATTTTATGAAATTCAAATTCCAAAAACCTAGTTGCATTCTAGTGAAATGAAAAACATTGGCGCACTACTTAGGCAGAAATATGATATCACCCTTAGTTCAATTATTAAATATGCAAGATCCTCTTAAGTAGAGGTTTGGCATCACATATAGGTGGTGTATGGAAGGTCAGTAGAAGAGCTACTCTAAATTGATACTCTTCACTAACTCTGAATTATACTGCTCATAGAGGCTTTATTTACGGAGTTGGTAGATCTAGTACTCGAACTATTTCCCAGATAGCCCTCAATTCAATGTTTATTGAAACCAATATCCACCTTATACAGCTTCTTAGTTCAATTATTCTGAGTTCATTGGACCCCTTCACTAACACCTGCATCAAATGCACATACAGTTTACCTCCTCTTTGTTGCTAAATGTTGAACTGAATGTGGAATCATTTTTCCAACAGACTAATTTGTTGTTTTTTCCCAATTCACAGAATTAAATTCTCGGGCATTGAATCCCATAGAATTGTTGATTTTGTCATCTGATGAAATTCCAAAAATTTTGACACATTCATGGAATCTCTTTTCCTCTTCCTATTCTTTCATTTCTTTAAAAACAATGTAATTAGTTGAACTTCACCCTGTAGGTTGCATTTCCAATTACATTGTATAGTATAATTCAGATGTCACAAGAATAGTAAATTATAATTCCAATTATATTGACAAAACAGACTAAAAACAATGTCTATAATTTAGCAGAATTATACAGAATTGCCAAAAGCTATTTACATAGCCTCAATTACAACAAATCAAAGAACCCTATGTTTAACTATCCGAGTTTGTCTTTACATCGACTGATGAGATTCAGCTGTTTCTATTCCTAAATAATCCAACTTGATTTTCATAGGCAGTATTTTTCAGGCTTGAGCTATATCATGATAAGTCAACAGAGACTACAGACTGTCAATCGCTGACAGAATAAGTTCTCAAAATATTGTTGCAATAGCAATAGGATGTTACATTCTTTCTCCATGCAGAACTGTCAATGCTTGCCATAAGCAGAGATGTCATAGTGATTTATTGGAGTAAGGAAAGCAGTTTGGAAGATAGAATTCATCACTATATGCTTTTCATTTTTATAATTAATTTGATTTATCATTTAATGTATCACTTGATTTAGCATTTAGTTATCTTAGTTGTTGCTTACCTCACTAATAGGCCACTGAATTTTTCAGAATTGGAATCGAGTTATATTTTGAGTGTAGTTGTTCTACATTGGTCGTGGTCAACAGAAGACTACAAGAATTTCACCCCTGGAACTACATTTAATCAACAGCGGCTAAAAATTACCATTTTAAGCAAGCATGAGCAACTGCTACTCCAAATAACTGGACGATCAGGACGACTGAAGCAAATATACTCAGGATGGCAAAACAGAGCCCCATGCAAAATATCAAAACAAAAACTATCAGCAAGTGTGAGACATCCTGACCTCTTTTGCCTCAATAAGTTTCGTCTTCTGAGTAGGTGGAGCCAAAACTTTTTTAATCAAAGTTTCAGCAACCTGAACCAAAGAACAGCTGACATTGAGCTAACGAAGCAGGAAAAAAAAATCCATAACTTCACCACAAAAAAATAAAAAATNGTTATTAGCGTCATCTGTGAAAATTTTTTTACTAAATGTCTTAGCCTATAAAATAAAACAACACCACCTAAAAAGAGGAGGCTTAAAAAAAAAAAGAAAAAGAAGAAGAAAAAGAAGAAGAAAAGAAGAGAAACTACAACAACAAAAGAAGGAAAAAGAAAATCAGCAACATATGGTAGGTAAAACCTCTCGAGGGGATCCAAAGTCCCGAATGTCCTGCTTGCTAGTTTGAATCATATTCACACTGACACTTTCTAATGGTTCAATGACATCTTTGAATACTTTATCTTGACCTTCAATAACTATTTCCTGACAATTGAAATTATGGGACAGCGATAATTATTAAAAAGAGGCAATTGAATGAAATAACCCATTCTGTCAATTGTCCATAAAAACATCAAAATAGTAAATTATCCACGTGGTTAATATATATGCCATAAGATACAGGAGAGGATTTATAGCAAGTCATACCTGCCATCCAAATGGATAGAGAAATGAGTATCCATCCTTCTTGTCCGTCACAGATAAAAACCCTTTCTTTGTTTCTGCAGCAACTGCCACATCAAAGGTGATATCATCCATCATTATTACCAGAAAATGAAACTCTCATTTTCTCATCCACAAACTACCATAAACATGAGAGATAGTAAAAGCACAAGGACCAAGAATTTTTTGGTGCCTCGTTAGGATATTAGAAGCAGTTCAGACAAAATAGTAGGCTTGTTTCAAAATGCACCTCTATCACAAATGGTCAAGTTTAAGCACATTAGTATGTGTATCATGACATACATGACGTAGAAGACTGATCAACCAGCAAAACCCCAGGGACACAAGCTCCAATGGCAAGCAGCTGCCTCCTCCCAATTCTCTCTGTGAAAAAAACCACTTTAGAGGAACAATTTCATGCATCCCTCATACATTTTTCAGTGATATCGACACCCAAAACTTGAATGACAGAATGATGAAGCAATTTGCATATGAAGTAGCATAACTGTTACATATCATAATGCAGATAAAGTGCCAGGCACATTATATCAATTTGGCAATATGTAAGAAACGCCATGTGCAATTAGAGACAATCAGTAAGAATCAAATGATGCCAAATTGCTAATGCAATCTGCTCCAATCATTATTGACGAGCAACATAACCTATCTCTTAGATAGAGCAATACAATCAAAAGTCAAACATATTCTATATCTTCTTTGCCCATCCAGCTATTAAACCTTTAATGCAATCACAATAAAAATGAAAGCAGCTACAACTTTGAGGATTGATTTGCTTTAGCTATTTCTCTCTTATAATTTTAGGTGTATCAACCATTCTTAGATCATTAGGTCCCTCACCTAACAACTTATTAAGGCCTCTTTGACCAAGAAATATAGTTGAATCATTTCTCTATATCATGTTTAGCACTTCAAGTGTGAATATACTCAGTTCACGCTGCAAGCCCAGAGGCATTTGCATGAGGGATCATGTTTGATAACAAAACCATTATGGGAAAGGAAACAAATGCTCTGCTTATGGAACACACTCATCATTTTGGGTTATTGTAGGCACCATAGATTATTGAAGGCAACAGAGGAAGTTCCACGGATTTGAAATTAAGAAGAAATGTCCACAAAGTGAGTTCTAACAATATTTACTACTTCCCATCACTCAGTCTAAAGGGCATGAAATGCAACCTGTAGACACTCAATTTTGACCCAGCACAGTGGAAGAAATGATCAAGGAACGAATTTGATGACAATTCAAGAATCAATTCTGGTATATAGTTTGTCACTAGAAGCTTCTTTGGTAAGTAATGTGCCAGAAGCTTCTCCCGTGGAAATATTTTTTCCCAAAAAATGGTTGCCCTCTTTCTCGTTCAATAAAAGTAGAATTCCCAGTTTCCTCACACAAAGACTTTCTTGAGCAACAAGAATCTTGATTCCCATGCTCAGGACAAATTTATTCATTCAAAAACTCATATCCAACCTATTAAAAGAGCCTAATCATGGGAAAATCTTCATAATTCTTTATGATTCTCTCTCACCCTCCTCAATTTCCATTTTCTTCATCATGCTTCTCTCACTAATCATGCCATATTTGGTTTTGAAGGTTTGAACAAATCTCTCGGTCTGTTGTTTTCATGCTGGAACAACATGGAATAAATCCTGCATGAAGTCAAGGGGATTCAACTATTTCCTTCATGCTTCCATCAATTCGAGTTAACAAAAGGGTATAAAGTCCTTCAAACTCTTCATTTTCTTTGCCATATAATCCGATTTTAATTGTTGTTTCCACTTTTTACACTTAACAACACATTGTTTTGTGTGCTTGGTTCACAATGCCAAGGAGGGGCTCTCATTATCATAGACAGTGAGTTTATACCCTGGAAAGGCATATCTAGGCAAGGACATCATAGAGGCTTAGATCCAATCCTCCTCTAGGCTTAGATCCAATCCTCCTCTTCTTATTTCTGAGTCTGGTGACTGCAATTAACATCATATTTTAGGGCAAGAATTTTTGTTTTCAGGGGTGGTGTGCTTGGCTTCTGAATATCTAGTTATCACAGTTTTGTGCATTGGAATCTTGTGAACCGTGTAGTTGTTAATTTTGCTGTGGTGAGTGACATTTAATAGATTGGAACTTTATAAATACATCTAAAAAAGATGTCCACAATCTGGAGTTAATGTTACAGTGGTTTAGAAGAGTGTTAACTAAGCACTGTAAAATTTCTAGGGTTTCATCTAGTTTTCAAATCTTCCCTCCATACTTTCCCTCAAAAAAGGGTCAACCACACTACGTTTTTAATGATTTTCATCTTGTTTCAAAGTTCTTCTAGTCCACTTCGTTTGCACACTTGGTGGGCCCCAATGCAATGAACTGTTGGAGTGATAAGCAAATTTAACAACACCCTGTCACAGAGAGAAATCCCAGAGGCAGTCAGTTTTGGCGCATCTCTTAAGGAACAAATGAAGAATTTTTGAATTCTGACAAATTAATCCCATTTTCTATCCCCCCCCCCCCTCATACTCCCAACGATGAGGATTTTACCTTGACAACTTGAAAGGTTAAAATTATGATAACACAATAAAATATATTGGATACATCTTATAATCTAATTGTCTAAATTGTCAAAATGGAAACATCACTGTTGGAAGTGAGAGAGGATCCTAATAGTTCCCAAGATTTTCATGGTTTCTCCTCCCATTCGCATCAAGTGTGCTCCTTCCAAGTGGAATTAGTATTGGATGAGCCGATAGACACGAAGTAGATAAAAAGTTGCAACCATAGAATGAAATATCAGTTGATATCCAATATATCGATAATAAGCACCCTGATATTGACATTTTCCAATTCCATGGCAAAATTCTAATATGTCACTGATAGGTGATATATCTAATATAGCCAATATTTGTTTGTTAGATACGATTTGAAGAATTTTTTATTTTTTATTTTTGATACTATCCAATACAAATACATATTATATAATATATCCGACAACAATGTGACTACAACTAATACCAATACAAATACCTATGGTTGCAACATATACATAATTTAGCATCTTGAATTTGTGGTGCAACTTTCTAAGCTGCTGTAATTTCATTTCTAACTATATTTTAAATGCTATATCTACTTTTGATCCTTAAGATATCTACCTTCAAACATCTGGATTTGTGGCCTACCATCATTTGTGAGAAGCATCAATTTTCCCAAAACCTGCTAATTTCATTTGACTGGATATTGTAAGTCACTATGAGGTTATGCTTGGATGACTGAGCCATTAGCTTATGCTACATACCATACAAAACATGATCCTCTTTAAATATGCTTTCATCATAAAAAAAAAGGGCAAGTTCCAATTCTTGTGGTATAATGGGAAGAGTTCACTCTTTAAAGTTTACACCAAAAGTTTCATAACTGAAGCCTCACTGTATTGGGATTTTGAGTTCTGTCCTCTCTTTCATATCAAATATAATTGACACACTTCCAAATCACATCTAAACATCAAGTAAACACAGAAACTTCAATAGTAAATGAATAATGGCTAGTTCTGGAGATGATGGCACCATATCAAGTGTTTTCATTTATGAGGTAAGCTTGTGTAAGTGATGAATGATTGCACATTTTATAAGTGAATTGAATTTCTCAGTTGAGAGAAGTTTGTACGAGATAAGGAATAATGTTTTGGTCATGACAGATTTTAACGATATATTGAGAGCAGTTTGTACAAGGTGAGGATGCTATGTAATTGAAGTAAGATCACTTAGGATAATACAAGAATTAGTTTAGGTCAAGGGGTCAAGTATCCTAATTCATTCTCACCAAGTTTATGACATGTTTAGTTCATGGCTTAGGGATTAATAATAAAATACCTTTCTTGCTTTCAATGGGCATTAGGACTCGTAAGTATTATGGCTGCAGGATACAAAAAGATGCTTTTGATGTGTCCAAGTGCTAATGGATGTTCAACTGCACTTGTTCTTGATACACTAAGCTTCATGGCATATGCTAATGCCTCCGCCATCAAAGCACACATTTAGAGGATGTGGTGCACTCCCTTCTAATTTCCTTTTCATTCTTAATGTATGTGCTTAAGCACACACCACCAATTTCTCCTTCACCCAACCCTGAGTTCCTAAGTTGGAACTCAATGTTTGGTCCATTGAACCATAAAAATCTGGGCACTAAATAGAGGACCCCAGGACTTATGTTCATCATGAAATGCCCTTTTCTTTCCTGGGATGTCCAAATTATGCCCCTTTGACTCTGAACTCATATAAATCCAAACCATAGTTAGGATGTCATCCCTTGGCCTCTCATTGTGAAATCCCATCAAATTCATCACCTCTCTCTGAGTCATCTTTTGCTCTCTTTCAACTTCAGATAACCTGAAGAACAAAAGTATGTGCTAGCTTGCTTGAAATAGGAAAGCCTTATTGCAAATCACAATACTTTCTCACCTAGGAAATAATAGCTCTAGATCACTTAGAATGGGTTAAAATTCCTTTCCTCCAACAGAGAAATATATATTTTCCAAGAATTTTTGGAATTAACAGTGAATACATAAATTGCTTGCTTAATGTTTGATAAATGTTTGTAGGTTCTTATTACTTATTTATTATACACTTTATCCCTCCTTATGTGCATGTTAATCGAGACAACAAGAAAAAGGCACTAGTGAAGAGCAGAGACTGAAAGGGGAACATGTGGTGCTCTTCGAACCTTCTTATTTTGGTAGAATGCACTTAGAAATCAAAAGCCATGTATTCAGTCATAGAATATACCTAGGCATGGGAATTACATAGATAAATGAAGAATAATATGAATTACCCTGTACAATTCAAATACTGATGAGGTAGGCCATTTTTTTAATTCTTTACTCATTTCTTAGTCTAGCATAATTTGGTTGTGACACAAATGATTTTCAATAGAGCCTCTCTTTCTATCAAATGTCAGATTGGATTCGCACCACCACACAAGCCAAGGCTAATTTTCTACTACCCAGGGCATCTCACTCAATTGGAGATGAAAAACTTTTTCTCTCGAGGAATGACAATCAAATTTTGAAACCCGCTTCAAAATGCATTGCAAGCTGTCATTTTAGCAAAAGTAACACCTGAAATTGAAAGCCAGTTTTTAATAGCTTTCTAGTTGGTTAAATGAATGCCCAACTGTTGGCTGGCACTGCTCAAAAGATTTCATCAATGTGGCAGAATATGATTGAAGGCTACTTCCCTAGGTTAATGACCTGGTTAAGATTCCCTAAATCACCCGCCATCTTGCCAATCAAACCCGCATCAAACTACCATGAAACAATTAAAAAGTTATCACATTCGCCACATTAAACATAATTCAACCACTTGTAAACTCAAACTTTGCACGAGACTTGTAGAAACGAATCAATACAATGGAGAGATTAAAAGATTAATTTGCACCTTGCGGAGAAGCCATTGAAGCAGCAGACACTAGCCGAACCCTTACCAAAACAGAAACTCCCTTTCGGGATGATTTGGTAAGGGAAGCTAGGGTAGGCTTTGCTGGTAAGGTGAGAGAAAGACT
>JAODPA010067123.1:0-10679 GCA_025585075.1 Nepenthes mirabilis
ACTTCCTAACGCTACTATTTTCAAAAAAAAAAAAAAAAGGAAAAACGACAAAAGACCAAGGCGGTACAAATCCGCGTACTGTCAAAGAAGCCGTTAGACCGACTTAAGACTGTTATATGTATCGTCCGCTCTCCCTCTCCCGCAACGGCAGCATCGATTGCGGGTGAAGATGCGTAGTAGTTTTTGAAAACATGGACGAATTTTGATCTCTCGAGTACAGTAAATGTGGTGTTCAAGCAAATAGCGGTAGAATCCTGATAGTGCTTGATGTCTGGAGGATCTATTCCAAAGATTCAAGTGCAGTTCAGGCAAAAGATCCTAGATTCGTGTGTGAGAGTTCAAGAAAAGAAGTTTGTATGGAAGAGCGAAGAGGAGACAACGCAATGGGTATGCCGGCGATTGGATCGAAGACGGTATTTCTGATAGTGATTGTCTTGGTTTTTGGAGGTACTCGATTTTAGTGACCAAGGCTAGATTGAATATCTCTATTATCAGAGTTTTCTGGCCCCTTTAGGGTGGAAGACTCAAACATCTTCCTAATCAAGATTCTTCGATTTGATAATTGGGAATACAGAATACTTCATTGTTACGGATCTCTTTTTTAGGGCTCTTTTAGTTTCTTGATTTACTCCTTGCTTTTGAAATAGATCTGCTCAGTCTCACCCCCACCCCCGCCGGGTTTTCTTTTTTGGTTTTCAATCACATTTTTTCTCTCAATGATGCTGTAGGATTTTGAATATTTTATGTTCAAACTGATTTCTCTCTCTCTGTCTCTCTCTCTCTCTCTCTCTCTGTGTTTAATATATCGTTGCATTAGGGGTTTTTATTTTTATTTTTTATTATTTTTGGTTGTGAAAGATGTCAAGAGAAGATTTAATGCCTTCACGATTATTATGTTGTCTTATCCATGTCATTAGAATCAATTGGATATAGAAACTTTTGCTATCTGGCAAACATCTAGTGTTAAAATATCACCATAGGAGAATCATCTCTTTGTTGTCCTTCCATGCGGCTGTGCAGTTTAAGGTTTTTACTACGGTTCCTTTATTTGTACACCCAGGTGCTTTAAACCAGTTAGTATATTCAGAATGTCTAATGCTAGACTGACTTTTTATCTCCAACCCTCGTTTCTTCTAGATCAACAATATGCATTGCAAGCATGAAAAAGACAGAATCTTGCACCAAAGTTGAACATCTTGACAAGCTGAAACATGTCCAAGTTCTAGCTGAAAATGAGGTAAGAGAGATGCAGGGGCTTTACTACCGAGTTCACCATCAAATAGGCGTGGGCTGAGGGAGTTCCACCACTAAAATTTAGTTAATTTTCCGGCGCAAGAAGGTGCTTAGGAGCTATAATGAAGTGCAGATTAGAGATAGAAGGCTGCAGGAAGAAGATGAGCACATACAGCTTCATGCAGAGCTGTATCTCCAGAAGTTTAAGTTTGTATAAAGATTGGAGAATTGACTTTCCTAAAGGGTTGCTGTATCTGTTCCTTCTTGACTGTGGTCTCTATGGATTGTAGGAAGAAACGCAGATGCTTCACTGCACTTGCAGTGGAAAGTTATGGAAGAAGATTCACTCGAGTACCCAGAAGTAATTCCTAAAAAGGTTGATTCATATGCACTGAAATCTCAAATCATCTCCCCCCCCCCCTGCGCATGTGAATGAGTTTGCAAGTGCATGCATGATTGGATGTGATTTGAATGTTTGATTTTGACGGAGAAGATTATGCGAAATTTGGAATAGAAATATATAGGCTCGGGTTGGGCTACGCCTACAACTGAAGTGAACGTCGAGCATTTCATTGTTCACCACTTCACTGCCCCTCTGCAACCATATGAAGAAACCTGCTAGAAAGTAAAAATGCATGGTTTTTATAGGGTGAAAGGAAAATTCGATTCATGAAATAGGAGGAAGATCATCCATTAATCAGGCTTAAAGAAAAGATGTTGCATGGAAGAGAAATTAAATAGAATTGAATTGTCTGATTGGTTGAGTTGTGGAAACAATTTGTTCCGCTTATTTTGGGTGCCAGCTACATGGAACATTATGCCACTGTTAAAACATGGTAGATTTGAAATCTTAGATCAAAACACTCTATATGAACGATATGAACAGCCTAATACATATAATACAAGATGCTCACAATAGGGTTAGGTGATGAAGATATTTGCGCCAACTGTATGCCTGTTTCCACGGATGTTTTTGTTCAGTAACAAGTATGTTGATGGCATCTGTCCTCTGCGTTATATACCTAGTTTTGTACTTCAGCTTAAGATTCTTCTTTTCTCATTTCCTTATAAGTTAAGCATCTGCTCACATTGTTCCTCAGATGATGATGACTTTAAGCTGGTTCTGTTTCCTGATGGTAGATGTGTTTACAAATGTTCCTTCAAGTGCCAGAAATACTTTGGAAGACCTTGAAATGATGCTAAACCTACAGCCTAAAGGTATGCTACTGCCTAATATAGTTATACTACAAATCTGCTTTGTCATATGCAACAATAACCGCCAGTTTAGAATCAGTGAGTCATATGCTACTGCCTAATATAGTTATGCTAAAAATCTGCTTTGTAATATGCAACAATAACCGCCAGTTTAGAATCAGTGTGTCATATTCTTCACAAGAGGTCATATTTGGTTAAGCATTGCATAGTTTATGGGAAGTTTGTGTTTCAAAGGAAGATCAACTGTCTATTAAGTTTGGGAATCGTCTACCTTTTGGGTATGCTTTTAATTTTTTTTTTTTTTTTTTAATTTTCAATCATTTACCTGGGGGATACAAAATATGGGGGTGTGTTGTTGCTTGCTTCTAATGGCATGGGTTTATGACTGTGGCCTTTACTGCTCATGGATGTGAATTTTTCCAGATCTAGTTTGTCGCATGTGGCAGAAAAATCCTAGAGAAAATTGACACCATAATGCCAGCAGCCCAATTTATTCATTCTGCATAATGTGTAGACCTGGCTCTTGAATTTTCTTTCTTCCAACTAATTGGTGGAATAGTTGCTCATTTGTATAATTCTGTTTCTAAAAGTGACACATGTCCTTTATTGACAAGTTTCCAATGTGTATCACTCTCCTGTGTAAGATATTGGTGTTTATAATTCAATCTGAATTCTGAGCAAACTTTTAGCTTATTCAAGTTTGGGTTGATGGTTCCACAGCTTTCCTTGAACTCTGCTTGAACAGGAAGGAACTCTAAATTTGTTTGCTTGACATTGACCGTAGAAACTTGAGCTTAATCAGTTACTGCTGGATCTGCTTTGCAGTGTTATAAATTTTGATACTGAAAGAAGTGGCATCATTAGGTTGCCTCATCATTATAATTTACCAAAATTGATTCAAATATGGAGGGTGTGCCTTGCTTCGATGATAATTTTACTTCGTTGTGACATGGAGACCATGGGTTCAAACAATGTTTTCATCATCCCTGCAATGTAAGAATAAAATTCCAAACATCTAACCCTCCTTAAACATCTGACCCACCATTTTTACAGATGTGTTCACCTGCAAGTGCAGGGTAAGGGCACATTATAGAGTTCATGATGTTAATCAGGTGCTGTCCTCTCTTAATGGGGGACATACCCAGACTTTGCTGACGCACCAATTTGAGATTTGGTTTCCAGATGTGATCATCAGAGGGTGCGAGACCCATGCTAATTAGTATAAAACTATAATAATGATAGAGGCTGTTCAAAACTATAATAATGATAGAGGCTATCCAATGTAAGAGGCTTCCCAAACTTCTTAAAACTGATAGCTTTAATAATTGGAAGCTAGTGTTTTTAAAGCTGCAGAAATTGGGGTTAGCAGGTATGAAGAGCTTGGGTCAGTTCAAATTATGGATGAAAATATTAATATCAGGTTGAATTGTATCAAGTGATATGTATTAATGGTATTGGATGCCACAGGCACAAATTTTTTTTTGTAGTCATTGCCTTAAAAGTGGGTTATACTAAAATTTGACCATTTTTTAATCATTTATTTACTTATTTGATGAATTTTAATCAATTTTATCAAAAGTAATTTTTTATCCTTCTAGATCATTAATAAATACCTCAAAACTTTTTGATGCATATTTTATATATATCTCTGCAAAAAATGTGGATTTTGGTTCCTCAAAAGTATAGAATTTTAGGTATATTTAAAATGTGTGGATTTAAATTTTAAAGAGTGAAGCAAAGTTAAAAAAATCCTGATACGTATGGGCCTATATGTCACTGATATAGTGACATTTCTAGGCATTTTCCTGATTTTTGAATTCTCAGTTTTGGGTCATCCCAATAACTACACAAATCTATCCAGGAATATCCAAAACCTTTCAAAGCTTTTCTTATCAACCAATGGGAACAATTTCATTAGGAAGTTTAGCAAGCCTGAAGCACACTGCTGGCTTCATTGGAAATTATGTTTGTGTACTTGGAAATTTCTTCAGCTGTTTTGAATTCTTGATGAATTTGTCATGGATTTTTTTAGAGAATTAGTTATAAAGAACGGACCTTTCTTAGAACTGATTTGCACTTAATGCTGCTATTTTTTTTCTCCCTCTTTCCCTCACTTGTGTGAGTGGAACTGTGAAAATGTATGCCAGCCTATCTTTCCCCTGTCTATGCAAGTCCTTTTTTGTTGATCAAATTCCCTTTTAGATAAATCTCTAAAAAAGGAAAAAGTTTCAGCACTACCCTTAATTTCAATCACTTTGTTAATATATTTGGCTACTGCTTGTGACCAACTTATCAATGAAGAAAGTGTCATGAGGTTTCACTGACACGTTTTAAATTTAAACTTTTTTATATTGTCCTTTCCTATCCTGTTGGTACAACCCAAGGTCATTATTTAATTCCCTTTGGCTTGCATAGCATGGAGCAACTATATCTCACTCAGCCTTGCCTCGAAAGATCCCTTCAATTTAACACTGGTGATCATTATTCTTTGGTCCATCTATATTGTCAATTCAGGTTTTTGTCTTATTTGATTACAGAACAACTGTCCTGCTAGTGTTCCCCCTGTGATTTCTAGACTTGTTCAGATTTAGATGCACATTTAGTTTCTTCCTAGATTAGAGAATGAGCGATTTAATGTTAGTGAGAGCAAGTCTTGTTCTTGCAAGTTTTCAATTGATTTATTGATGATGGTTTAAAAACTCACCTCAACTGTTCAATGGAATTGCTGATCTCTGAATATTCAGACCTTCTCTTGTGCAGATGCAATGATTTAAAGTTTCGGATATTTTCCAGGTATCCTGTTCTATTCCCTAAGGAAGTATGTACACCAATGAAGAATGAGGACATCCCTCGGGGTGCTGTGTTAGTGTCTAAAATTCTCCAGACATGGACATGTGTTGGACATGCCTAGATGTGCAGGTGTTTTATATTTTTCATGTTGATTTAGGCACATTGAGGCATATCTAGGACGTTGGACATGCCTAGATGTGCTGGTATTTTATATTTTTCGTATTAATTTAGACACGTTTAGGCATATTTAGGACACGCTGAAAAACACGTTTAGGGTTTGTTTGAGGCACATTTAGGTAATTTTTTAGAATTTTTCTTAATATGAAAAATAGGATATTTGATGAAAATTAAATAGCTATTAGGGCCACTTAATTTTTAGAAAAAAAAATTCAGAACATGAGGATGACATGTGAGAAACAAACATTTTCCATTCACAATCAGTTGGAGAGAAATAGAAGCACCTGACACGAAAACGAGGATTGACAATGAGGAAAGCTCACGGGTGATTGTTGGTTGTAGAGAAGCTTTGATAGCACTTGAACCGTCTATAGCTCAAAACAAAATCCATTTTTTTCTGTTGCCCCAAAAGGTGACTAGCAAAATAGATTTGCTACTTGCCAAGCTATAATTTGCTCTCTGATTGTAAATTTACCCTTTTGTGTTCTGAGCATAGCGTTAGTTTTATTGTGTTCTTTTCTTCTATTTTGTCATAAATGTTGTCTCTGCTGTAATTAGTGGATGTAAATCGTTGCTATTTCGTTTAGGCCTCAACTCTATGATTGAATTGTTGTTTGAATACTTTCTTTTGTCCTCCTAGCTCTTTTTTCTTAGTTACAAGGGGTTTTAAGGCTTGTCCTATGTCCTAGCTGTTCGGTTGAGTCATGGTAGAGGGTCTTTGATTACTTTTCTTTACTTATTTGTATATTTATTTTTGTCTGAATAGTAACAAGCCTAACTAAATGCTTGTTTCTAGTTCTATTCTTTTCCTTTTTATTCCTGTGAACAAAGACATCTATTATTTTTATTGTAAACCCACTATTGCCCCATTTGTCTTCCATGAATTTCTTGTTTAGGATTTTTACATATAACTCAACATATTGAGATAATTAGAAAGTACAAAATGAAGTGGCAATCGTCTAATATATTGTTATTTGATGAATTACTTATAAAATTATGAATGTATGTATGTATATTTATACATACATCCGTAATTTTACTTTGGCCTTCCTTACATTTGGACTGGGCTTTTCTGTTATGGTCCTGTGATGGGACTTGCACTGGCCAACTCACCTACTAGATTGGCCCAAGTGCAGCCCCCTTTTTGCTCCATTTGGGTCCATTAAGCCAATTATGGTCTAATTAGGTTAATTATGCCTGGGATTATACAATAAGGGTAATCTGTTTCACCCTTATAAATGAAGGCCCCTTTCACTTCATCAAGCAATTATCATATATATCAAATAATATATATCAATATCAAATAAATTAGGTAGAAAAAAATTTTAAAAATCATAAGTTAATAGAGTCATATCGGCTGATATATCAGCTTTGTTGATCGATATAAAAACATATCTTGATATTGTCACGATATTGAAAAATATCGATATTAGGTTCCTTTTCAGCAACTTCAATTGGCCAATACAATATAATGTATCAGCCAATATTTTCATCAATGACTTTTCAGCAACTACACTTGTTAATACATGCAATCCTTTTTATTTTCGCTTATGTATCCCATGCAAAACTTAAGTTTTTGTTGTTATTACATGCAAGATGTGACTTCAAAGCAACAAACACCATGACCAAATTTGTAGAGGGAGAGTTATTTGGTCAAAATATAGGCTATTTGTCTCACCATTGAAATAAAAATAAATTTTGAAAATAGGACATATCTTGATGAGAGTAAGTTGTTCGGTGTTTTTTTTTGTTCCTTTTTTATTTGCTAAGATTTAGCAATGTTTTATAAAGAAATAGTTTGATGCGTACCTAAGATCTTGATTGTCGTATAAATCAGAGAGCTATTAGTACCTTTAGCTGGTTTGAAAGATTGCAGCTCGAGTCTTCGTAACTATGATTCCAAATCTTGCGCAGCACATAAATTTAACGTGAGATAAGAGGAATCTAGAATAATATATTTTTTCACGCTCAAATCAGTTATTTTTTTGATGGAAATTGAAAGAAACAAATGGAAAGAGGAAAGTAGGGATGAGTGTGAAATTGAGTAAGTTAGGAGGATTGGGCTCCGATAATCTAATGATACTTGCAATAGGTGATTGTTTGCTAGAGTATTTGATGCCTCTCTCCTTGACTGAGGGTTTGTATTTATAACTTGAATATCATTCGGTCCGTATGTCTGTAATTAACGTGGCTGTTGTATAAAGTGTTACGTTGAATTAAATTTTAACCATTATGTTGGTTATGTAACTGACACTTATATAGGTTTTGTAACCATTCAACGGTTAATTCTTGGTATTCATATGGTTGTGATTGCCTGCTTTAACATGGTTGATCATCTATCGGTTACATTTAATCGTTTGTTAGAATTAAATATCTTATTTATTATTCTGTCGGGCCATTAAATGTCTCGACTTTCTATGCCTTCGGTCATTTTATCAGTTGGCTGAACCTTCGGTAAAGTCGTTCTCCGAGTTAATTTCATGTCTAGTTAATCAACTCAGATTCATGTTGGGTTATAGAACGCCTTTATTTGAATCATGCCCAACACTAGCCCCCATACTCAGAGGTTGAATTCAAACCTTTAGTATGTTGAAATGGAAAGCCAGTTGGGCATGTTTGCCAAGCCAACTACGCATGCCTACCAAGACAACTATGCATTTCAATGATTTTCTGTTGGTGATTGATTTTGTCAATCAAGATTTAATTCTTTGCTTTTTTTTTGACCGAGATTCTTTAATTGTTTTGATTGGCATTATTTTCCTTTGTAACCTTTCTCCATTTTGATTATAAATTGAGGGTTCTTCTTCACATCTTCAGCTATAATAGCACTTTCTTTCATGTTTGACATCTGATCCATGTCGAACCTATTTTTCCATCACCCAATGGAGACTATGCTTGCTGAGATCAAGAGCATAGGTTTTCTAAGTGTTGCTGCAGCCTTCTGGAGACGTTTATGAAGTCCATCTTGGTTACTCTCTTTTATTGAGAAAACCATCTTAGTTTCCTTCTTTTACATCACATCTGGAATCAAGATGAGTTTGATTCTATCCCTTCCACTTCTACCTTCTTAGCCTCTTGTAATGCTGCATGGTAGAAGTGATTACCCGGATGTGATGTTTCGTGGAACCGGATTGGCTCATAATGAACGTTGATGTTGGATGCGGGACTCTGTTTCCATTCTGTGTAGCTAATTTTTCTTTCAGCCTAATAGGATCATGTATACGAATATATCAATGAGGGGGAAAAAAAATTCACACTCAATTTGCAATTCTTTAATCTTTTTCCTTCTTTGGACTTGTATTTCTCTTGTTGAGGATTGTATGTCGCTGAAAACTTAGATTAATAAAACCATCTGAATGAAAATTTTTCTTCTACTAATGGTTTTTGGTACTTAAGTGTTCTTTGGATTATGGCTCAAAAAAGATAATTTATCTGTCCCCAAAAACTGGTTCGCCTTTTGATGCATGACTTTTGTCAATCTGACCATCTTACAGTTCGGATCCTCTGACAACTTAGTTCTCCAGTGAAATTCACTTTAATTAAATTTAGACAATTAATTTAACAACTCACAATTAACTAAAACGGCCTTTAGGAATAAGCTGAATTGGACCTTTGATAAACACTTTATTAGTTTGAAAATGATAACACCAGCTTCATCCTTATCTTGGTAGTGGAAAAAACATTTCACGACTTGTTTAGTGTTTTGTCAGGTGGCTCTTGCTTCCAAAACATAAGATTTAGGCTTAATAGTGTAGAGGGACGTGTTGTTTTGATCAAGCTTGACATTATAACTTCTTTGTTTTCTGCTTTGATTTGTCTTTTAACATTTTGTTTCTCCCTCTCTCTGCTTTCAGCATTAAACCGCTTTCTACGCTTTATTTCTCATCAAAACTCTTAAATCTCTTGATCTTTGAACTTGATGGCTCCATGAAACATTCAAAAGAGTTGCAAACATCTCTTCTTGCCTCACTGTAGATCTTGTGTCGGATATGCATAAAAGGTATAATAACTCAACTACCATTCCTTTTATGATCCACAAAAATTTTTCTTTTGCTAATGGTTTTTGGTACTCTAGTATTCTCTGGATTATGGTTCAAAAAAGATAGCTGATCTATCCCGAAAAACTGGTTTGCCTTTTTGTGCATGACTTTTGTCGATTTGACCATCTGACAGTTTAGATTCTCTGACAGCTTAATTCTCTGATGAGATTCACTTTAAGTAAATCTAAACCCTTAATTTAACAACTCAAAATTAACTAAAACGGCCTTTTGGAATAAGCTGAACCGGACCATTGAAAAACACTTTATTTGTTTGAAAAATGATGACACCAGCTTCATCTTTATCTTGGTAGTGTAAAAACATTTTGCGACTCTTTCAGTGTTTTGTCAAGTTGCACTTGCTTCCAAAACTTAAGATTTAGGCTTAATAGTGTAGAGGGACGCTTGTTTTAATCAAGTTTGACATTATAACTTCTTTGCTTTCTGCTCTGATTCATCTTTTAACATTTTGTTCCTTCCTCTCTTTGCTTTTAGCCCTATACTGCTTTCTGTGCTTTATTTGTCATCTAAATCCTTAAATCTTTTGATCTTTGAATTTGATGGTTCCACGAAACATTCGAAGGAGCTGCAGACATCCCTCATTGCCTCACTATGGGTCTTGTGTCAAATATATATAGAAGGCATAATATCTCGACTACCATTCCTTTTCAAGTTTCCTCGCTAGTTGAGAGGGCTAGTTATTCTAGGCACGGCTTCATCATTGTTTACAATGTCTATCTAAAGGATGGCCTTCGAATTCCTTTGGCTCAGAAATTCGTTGAGATTATGGAAGTATTGGAAATCTCAATAATTTGTCTTCATTGTAACGCCGTTAGATACATCATATCTTTGTGTACTTTTTTCCATCATCGGAATCTTAGGTTCGATGTTCGGGTGGTTACAGTAGTGTTTAGGTTTAACTAAGAGAGCGATTAGATTTCGCTAACCCTCCGGAAGGGATTTAAAATAAGTGGGGGCGTGAAAAGTTGGAAAAATCAATTCTTTTTCATGGAGGTCCCCTTCGATTGGGTACTTTTCAACAATTTGAAAAATGTTAACCCTTCATTTTCGGGTTTAGTGTTGGACAATGAGCATCGCATGTCCAAGTTTCAAACCTAACTCATTGAGAATAATACTGCCGAACTGTGCAAGACTGGGAATGTTTTAACCATAATGCTTAAGACAACGTAGGATCGCATATGCTTTATTTAATTTTGATTTTATTTT